>JBBPUP010000511.1:2469-17905 GCA_038094735.1 Exsudoporus floridanus
CCCTCCTCCAAGTACCTTTGCCCCGTACTAGCAAGAGCTCCAAAGAGGAGCATTGACTCTCCTGCCATTCCTATGGAATCCTTATCAGTTTCCCTTGCCACTGGAACCGCAACAAACACTGCAGGCTTGGATGTTGATACCCATCCCTCATGAAGCCTATCCTCTCCCCCTCCCCTTCCCGTCAGACCCCACAGTTTCCTCCTCCCCACTTCTCCCCATTGCTTTGAGTGCAACACCCCCAGACACTTTAGATCCAAGTGTCCTCAATACTGCTGTTCCCTCTGCCATCTCCTGGCCCCTGGACACCCACAATATCATTGCCCAGAACTACGATGCTCTCACTACAACCTTCAAGGCCACTCCCGCTCCTGCTGCCCCTCTCCAGATCCCTTCTTCTCCCAGGACTGGGATCTCACCACCTATGAGGAGAACCCCAGTGACGGCAGCCCTTGAGGAGTCTGAGCTGGAGCTTCAGACATACAAGGAGGGTAATGTTACAGATGGTGACATCGGGCCAGCACCCAACCTATCATTTTCCTTTCTAGATGCCCCCGACTCCCCGCCACTATGGGACCTACTCGTCAACGATGAGGAAATCTCCGATGAGCTGTGGGACCAGTTTATAGGAGGGGCTCAACCCTCCACTTGGCAGATCCCCTTCTGATGGATCAACCTCCATTTCCAATCCATGGCTTCTCCCATGATGATGAAATACCCTTCATCATTGCCTCCTATCCGATCATTGTTCCAAACCTATGCTCTTGCCGATCATTGTTCCAAACCTATGCTCTTGCTGATCATTGTTCCAAACCTATGCTCTTGCCGATCAACGGATACCGTCCGATGGTTGGCCTCTTTCACTTATCCTCATTCGGACTTACCTCTTCAGTTGCCTTCTCTTATAGGCAATAGTTGCTATATGTAGTAGCTTCCCGATATGATCTAGAAAAGCCTACCCTTATCTAGATCCCCCCTATATAAATAGCTAGATCAGTTCATGTAACTCTAACCTTGATCTATTACTTCATCTTGGTTCCGCTCGATTGCGATCTTTGCTTCATATAGATTGTCCAATCCGTGTTACCCCCACACTAGCCAGTGCTAGCAACTTCTAGTGTTTCAGGGGTTCGGCCATAAAGCTAGGAAGACTGCCAATTACCTAGTGTGACTGACCTCAGTGTCACCGTATCCCATAATGGGCCTAAGGAACTGCATCACCTTAGGGAGAGATACGAGGCCCAGGCCACACCAGCCAGGTGGATACCGCCTTTTGCTTGGAGCATCCCCAGCTCAGCATCACGAAGTGTAACCAAGAGTCCTATGCCTAGTAGGTGAGGTTCCGAGAATGTTCCATCTGTTATCCAAGAGTCCCACACCTAGTGGGTGAGCATAACAGTCAAGGTACCTTGGTGCTGGTAGAAACCAGCTGACGTGATCCAGTGTCACTTGCTACGTCACGGTTGACATAACAGAAGTAGGATTAGCCAGATGGTATCTCTGCCCTTAATGGTGCTTAGAGTTATGTAAGATAATAAGACAAGGTTGAAGCATAGAATCCATCAGAAAATTATATTATTTATCAAATAATGACTGATAACATCATGATCAAATAAATATCCCAATAATATAACATTTTAATATGGTTATACCTTATTGCCATGGCAACCAAATCACATGACTAAGGGCTCATCTTTAGGGCAAGGGCTAGGGCTATTGATGACCTCGCAGGGTTTAGAGCTAATTCATCTTGGTTCTCAAATGCATCAAGTCTTTTCAAAATGACCCAATATTGGAACACTTATTTGAGCCACTGTAGTAGTCTTGCTTTGGTCTTAGAGCATGTATATATAGTTAAAATACTAATCTTTATGTTTGTGGAGGTGTTATTATAATTCTGATGTGATTCCATAAGTACTGTAAGTCTACAACAAGCTATAGCTTGCTGTGTGGCCTTGTGGCAATGTCAGGATGTAATGAGCATTAGTAGATTTACAGTTATCTTTATTTGGCTTAATTTGGCCTAATGAGATTTAATGGTTCAACTTATTTGATTGACTTATGGTACTAATATTATATTATAAGACAAATTAGAAATGGAAAGCAACAAAAAGCCAAATAAAAATGACTGTAAATTTACTGATGGAATATAATACTGTAGTGAGTGTAATATATACCAAAAGGATGATTTGCTGATAGAAGATAATCTTTCCATGTAATAACAATAACAATCAGATTGGTTGTATTTCCAGGTCCAGG
Source organism: Exsudoporus floridanus (assembly GCA_038094735.1). Lineage (NCBI taxonomy): Eukaryota > Fungi > Basidiomycota > Agaricomycetes > Boletales > Boletaceae > Exsudoporus > Exsudoporus floridanus. The sequence goes on from JBBPUP010000511.1 coordinate 4,726, forward strand.
ATTGCCTGAAGGGCATTGCTATATGGAACAATTTGCAGTAAAAGGACAAGATTACTAGATTATTCACCAACCTAATGCACTGTCAAACATATGATGACTACTGGATTCATTTCCAGTAATCTCGTTGGCTTCTTCACAGTATTCTTCGTCAGCTACCATGACTCGGGCGGTTTGTACTCGCCGATGCCCGCACCTTCTGACTCATATTCAGTGTGCCACTCTAACTGAACCACCCTAAATGCAGATACGCCTGAGAGAAATAAGCTTGTCATGCTCTCTCACCATTACCAAGCAGGACTTCTCGAAGCCCCACAAATGTGTCCTATAAATAATCTGCAGACGAATGCATTCCAGAGCAATTGCCATCGTCGAACCCCACCCAGTCCCCATAGATAGAACAAGATGAAAGTGCTTATTTTCGGGTGAGTTGAGGTTGCAGCGATTGGGCGACCGGCGAGCGATCAAATGCTTATGCACTGCCTCCCCCCAGAGCGTCTGGTTTCATCGGTCTCCCGGTCGCTCAGGCTCTAAGCAGAGCAGGGCATATCGTGTATGGTGTCACCCGTTCCGAAGCAAAGGGCGAACAGCTGGCTGCCGACGAGAGTACGTTGCCACTTCCCTCCGACTCCGGTCCACAGGACCAACTCACGTCCACCCCAGTCTTTCCCATCATTGGTGAACCCACAGACACGCAAGCGTGGGTCCACCTTATTCCCACCGTCGATGTCGTTATCGAAGCCCTGGGAGGCACCGCCGATCTACAGACCATCACATTAACCATCCTCAACGCCGTCGCCAACACCGCGATCGCCACCCGTCCCGCCGGCTCACCCAAAGTCTCCTTCATCTACACATCCGGTGGCTGGATACATGGTTCGAGCACAGACGACATCATCTCGGACACGACGCCACTTTTGAACCCGCTCGCGATCGTCGCGTGGCGCCCCCCCATCGAACAAGCGGTACTCGGAAACGAACGCGTGAACGGAATCGTGATCCGGCCTTCGGGGCTGTATGGCAAGAGCGGATCCATGTTCGATTCGGTGTTCGAGGCGGCCGAGACGGGTCGTCAAGTTGCGTGGTATGGGAAACCAGGGGCACGGCTTACGCTCATACATCCTGACGATCTTGCGGATGCGTACGTCCGAGCGGTCGAGAAGGCGCCCATTCTCGGCGGGCTTGCGCTAGATGTCAGCAATGACGCTACAGAGTCTGTCGAGGACTTCCTTCGGAGGTTGATCCAGGTTTCGGGAGCCAAGGGACCACATGGGTGGATTGAGCCCACGAACGGTGCGTTGTGGCCCGTCTTGTCGGGTTTGGTTTGGTACTGATGGTCATTTGATCGGGGATCAGCGTTCGAGGAGGCTCTGGCGTCCACGGTTCTCATTCGCCCGTATCTTGCCAAGTCGCTGTTGGGTTGGCAGCAAAAGAAGTTAGGGTTGACGGACGGGTTGCCATTATACTATGCTGCCTGGAAGGCCTCCCGCAGCTCCCAACAGAAGGAGAAACTCTTCACAGCAAGACAGTAACCAGGAGTTATCTGCAGCACGAGAGTGTCAGTGCAATGGAACTATAGCGTACAGCAGATGTAAAATAAATGAGTGTTTGACTACACCAAGAAAGGGAATCAAAGCATCTAAATGAAGTTCAGTCTGGCCACTACGTTACTAGAAAACGGAGTTCTATTGATCAACCTGTTCAGGGTATCCCCGAGATCGACAAAATGCCTCTATATTATCGCGCATGAACCTCCGGAGGCAGGTCATGCAAAGCCAGTGTCCCGGTTTCCAAGTTCTGTAGGCCTTTGAACGGAGGAAAAATATTTCGCCAACGAGTTGAGCATAAGGTGTGCTGTGGCAGATTTTCTCCAAGGCATGTGCGTCGATATATGGATTCCACCAAGGTAGCTCGAGGAACTCGAAAATCTCCGAAGGCGGAACCATCCCACGTAAGTAAGACCAGTCTAAGGTCAAACACGTCAGCGAACGTATCCCGTGCTCCTAACAGAGGCACCGACTTGATTCGCTCCACAGGGCTCCAAAGGGTGCTCGTGCGCATTGTTTGCCTGATCACGTTATACTCAGCCGTTTCGAAATTAGCTCGCAAAAACCTACATTTCAGCGAAGTCATAAAACACTCTTCCAGAGTTATCCTGGTTTTTGGCCGCTTGGACGAACTGGCCGCATTGAATACTTCACAAAACTGTTCATAGGACGGAGATAGAGCAGGAACGACCTTCCAGTCCATGTTTGTCAGCTCCCCTTTGAAGGCTCGCAACGTCGTGCTCGGACCCGACCAGAGGAGATATGCCTCCACGGAGCGATAGTCTTCGTTTTACACTCAGTTGGGGACCGAATACAAGAAAATATAATCCATCACTGACTTTTCTGCGAGAAGAATTCTGCACGAACGGCCCACGTCGCCAGGCCCACCATAAACTCCCATGCGTTCAAAAGTGGTCCCATCTGTGGAGCTGCCAAACTCTGCAGGAAGTTGGCCTGCATCCGCCCGAGATCCTTGAGGATCTCCGAGAGACGCTTGGACTTGCTTTTTCCGACGCGATTCGCGGGTGCGGGGCGACCGTATAGGACACAGACGAACCACACTCTATACAACGCAGTTTGGAAGCGCTCAGACTCGCGCAGCGTGAGCCGACTTAGGGCCGACCGAGGATCCTTGTGTCTGAAATAAATAGCATGAGCGGCAGAAGAATATCATGTAGACTCACAGGAACCGTTCACCTCCAGCTATACAGCGATTCGAGTTCTTGAACAACACCATGGTTCGTGGCGAGTACGTGGGCTTCTCGCATAGTGAGGTTAAACCGAGGATTGTTCGGTCGGAAATCTTCCTCTCTGGGAAGTTTGTTTACTGCAAGTGGGGCAAGCCACCCATGCCAATAGGAATCAACACTCATCATGACTTTGAGGAGCCGCATAGCCGGTGAGGTGGCGGGGCCCAGATGGTTAGATACGACAGCGCAAAGGACGGAAGCACGGCGGGAATGGAAGACATTGTATACGAACTTTGAGGATATGACGAAGGACTCTAGGCTGCGGATGTCGGAGAGGGTTGTAAGGATGAGATCCGTCAGGTCTGCGTCAAAAGGAAAGCTAATAGGACTATGCTGCATCGACATTCGTAACTTGGTAGTATTAGTCGAATGGTAACTGTGCAAGCTAGGAGTGTGAGTCGGATTATGTAAGAAACACTGAAAATCTCTGATTAGGGGCTGCCTAGTCGGAACCGACAGTGACGGAGGCAGTGGAGCTTGAAGTAAGGCAATTGAACGACATTGAACGTTTGAAGCTTGTCGTTGCCACTATACCGGAGCACGAAGCGGAATCCATGAAGGTATCACTTTCGAAACACCCTCGACGCCACCATATTTATGACCTATTCAAGCAACGTACTGTCACTACCGTCCACGCCGGCATTTTCCGTGATTTCGTCGCCACCCCCTTCGCAACCAAGGTAAGCCATCCGTGGAAGGATGGCCCAGAACTTGGATGTTGAACGCAGGTACAAGTCACCGGCCCGGGAATTTGACGGTTTACGATGGTTCGGTGACGTTTGCGGACGCGACTCGTGGAGCAGCGACCGCTATTCAGTCACAGTAGAGCGCTGACCTATGACGCTTGATAAATTATATGATCATCGATACATGTGCCTGGAGTCGACGCAGGAATGACCTTTGAGTGTGGTGGTACTTCCTGTCTGCTGGGCATTGAACGATAGCAGGTGGATGTCAATCCCATGGGTTTGATGTGATACTCACCCTAGCGGACTCTGCAGATTCGTTGATCCTTCCACCCACAGGTATCCACCTGTGTCGATGCGAGGCTCTAACTTCATCTCGTCACACGGTTCTGGCTTTGTCACTAAGTTACAATGGTTGATGAACGCTAGCCTGAACAAGCTAGGGATTTCAAACCATAGGGTGAGTTTTCAAAATTTCGACTTTCCACGGCTATCTCCGTCCTCCTACACCGTATGTGCATGAGACCCCTCATTGTTCCTGTGTTTGCCCAAAACTGTCCAGTCCACGCTTTGGCACAAACTGTGGAGCCTACAAAATATGTCTGCCCAAATTCGTCGTTGATGGTGTGTAAATTGCTTTGTCCTCCGAAAACAAACAAATTGTTGCCCACAGCAAACTCGAAAAAACATCAAAGTGGGAGTTCGACGGTCAATAAAGATGTCCACTGTTGGATACTTCGCTACTGACCCTCCATACCATTCTTTGACACTTTCAACCTCTCGATCCCAAGGGTGGACCTAAACCATCCTATTCATGCATAACCTCGTTATACCCGCACCACCTCCTACTATGGAATCCTTTGCCCCAGAGTTCTGTTTCTGCGGCAGGAAGACGATTGAATCCCACGAGTTCTGGTTCTGCTCTAGCCAGTGCGCCCGTCTAGACTCCCTCCGGTCCCTTGGCAATCCTGAATGCCACTATCGCAACGTTGTGCGCACAGCTTACGTTCGAGCAGGCGTCCCAGAACTTTACCCGCGTCGCATGATGTCCGCAGACTATCTACGCCTTGGCCTCCCCGAGCAGCGCGGTTTCGCGAACGTACCCTCTCATGTTCTTCCAACAATGAAACCGTCACATCAGAGGATACCCCTCGTGCGCAGAAATGCACATGATCGGAACATGGGAGAGTTCCCCACGCTTTCTCGGGTGACCGGAAAGCTTGTTAACAAGAAGGCCGCAGGGGGCGAACCTCTTGTCTCTGGGAGACATGATCGGCCAAGATTCCAGGGTTTCCCAAACGCGCAGTCCCGTGCTCGTCCTGTCCAAAGTCCTCGAGATCATACCTTTGAGCAAATTTCCCTCGATGTCATCCCCTTACAGGAACCTATTCCAGCTCGTCCTCTCAGACACATGCCCCAATCGAGCGATGGTCTCAAGAATAACATCAGAAAATCAGTTGCGGCACTTCTGAATATCGGCAGGTCCCGGAAGGACAAGCGCGAGAACGCTGAGAGAGTATTTGGCCACCCCGTGAACACGTTCGTCCCAGTGATGAGAAAGGAGTCACTGCCCGAGCGTCGCCAGAGGAGTCCTCCCTCCGCGATTCCAACGCCAACGTCGAAAGCCCTTCGTCGATCTGCGTCGTGCGCAGGCTGGTATACGAACCGACACCATGGCTCTCCCAACGAACAGGACACGGTGATGCATGTTATCAGGGAGATGAGGGATGAGTGCTCCGGGAGCTTCAATCCCAGGTCTTTGTTTGACCAGGAGGGAGATAATTGATATCGAGTCTCGGTGTAATTTCTATTGTGGATTGTCTCGCTTTGCTTTCTTGGCATGTTACTGCTCTCGTTTTAGTCTTTTTTTTTTTTAGCACGCGTTCCCTATAACTCGAATGTATCTGTGTACTCACTCGTCATGCCACCCGCTCTTTCCGAGCAGCGTTTCCTGGATAAAAGTCTGGACAACCGATTCGAGTTCTAACCCCGAAAAGGAGAAGTGATTAACTTCTCAAGCCAATCGTTATCGGCTAGCATATAAGGCGCAACTTGAACGCGTAGTCATCCACACGACTTGCTTTACTGCCACCATCATCTCATCCCGTTCACTTTCCGGTCCATGTCCACTGGCACCAACGACGCCGTTTTGGTCCAGATTCTTGCGCAGCTCAATGCGCTCCAGATTTCTCAGCAAACGTTACAGGCAAAGGTAACGCCACCACCATTCTCCAATGTCTCCCGTCGTGAGGCTTACTGCTTTCACATCGATGCGGTGTCAAAGCTTGATGGGTTGACTCTACCCTCACCATCACTATCACCACCTGGGAGGAATGGAATCCCAATTCTGGGACGCAACGGTGCCGAAAGCCTTGGCTCGCCGCCATCCTCAAACTTGCTCTTATCACCATCGCCATCCTTGACGGGGACACACGTTCTGTCGTCACCGCCTCCAACGAGCACATCACTAGACCATCGACCAACAGACAAGGAGCGCGAGAAGACCCTGTACCCTGGTCGAGTCGTTCTTGCGAGTGAGTCCCCCTCCATTTGATTTGGAGCGACGTTGGCGTGTATGGGTACATGTTCCATGCCATCCCTGTCCAACACAGGTGGTATTGATAATCGAATACACGTCATTTTCCCAGCCTCCGGATCATACTCGTGTTTGCTTGCGTAACGACACGTATAACCACCGATGCTGGTCTATTTTCAACATGAAACTGACGGCATGTTTCAACAGCCTACCCAGACCAACATGGCATCAAGCCCTATTCGCTTCGATGGGGAGCCTCCGATCCTGCTGTCCGCGGGCCCATTATCTGTTCCCGCCTCCCAAGTTCCATCAAACAGCGAAATGCCCTCGGCGCACATTCTGGATCCTATTCGATATATCGAGCTCTTGCTATCGCAATGGGTACACTCAACCCGTCTCACAAACCCGACTACTCGAAGACCGAGCCCCCTGTCCCGATCCCTCCTCAGCCGTCCTGGTATGACCCCACAAAGATCGTGTCGTTTGACCCGTGGGGACATCTTGTTCCCCAAGTTTTTAAGAAAGAGATCGATGAGTTGGGCTTGGACATTCGTCCGAGCATCGCAGTGACGAAAGCCCATATCAAGTTGAGCGAGCTAGACGAGTCGGCGAGGAAAGGCGAAATCAATATCGACGGGCGTGTGGTCTTGCGAACTCGGCCCCTCAAAAATGCGGATGGCTCGGTGAGTGATGCAGATCCCGGAATAGAAATCACTACAAGCAAGGCTGCGGTCGAGCCTGTTTGGTACCTGCCTGGTGTGGCAGAGCGTTTCGGCATGTGAGTCGATGCTATGGTCTCCTGCTTCATTCTCATCTTGACAATGGGAAGTTCCGAAACCTTGCTCCGTCGGGCACTCTTTGAGGACACTGGTGGAATGTATCCTGAGCTAATCACTCGCCCTGACATCAAAGTCTTCCTTCCTCCAATTGGAAACTTGACGGTCTACATCTGTGAGTGCCCGGAAGGCGTGCGATGATAATGGCTGATCTCGCAAAAGTCGGACCACCAGAATATATGTCAGACGAGTCCAAGGAACTCACGCTTCGTGTGCATGACGAATGTATGTCCTCTTCGCATTCTCTGGACCAAGTTGACCAAGCTTCGTCCATCTGGCAGGTAACGGATCTGACGTGTTTGGATCCGACATTTGTACTTGTAAACCCTATCTTATTTTCGCCATCGAAGAGTGTATCCGTTGTGCTCAACGTGGTGGCGTCGGCGTCGTCGTTTACTTCCGCAAGGAGGGTCGAGCTCTTGGCGAAGTCACTAAGTAGGTTTTTGATTCACATAGGGTCCTTTTTCTAAGATGATTTTGTCAGGTACCTCGTATATAACCTCCGTAAACGTGGCGGCGACTCCGCGGACAAGTACTTCAAGTCTACGGAGCTTATTGCCGGAGTCAAGGATATGCGCTTCCAAGCGCTGATGCCTGACGTATTACATTGGCTCGGCATCAGGAAGATCGACAACATGGTCTCGATGAGTGATATGTAAGCCACGTCGTCTTACACGTCAGTGTGTGTGTGCTTACACGGCACACACAGGAAATACAATGCCATCGTACAATCCGGCATCCCCATATTGAAACGATACGATATTCCTGGTACGTCGCATCATCCCCACTCAACGTCCGGGTGGAAATACTCACCTCTCGTCGCAGAGCACCTCATTCCACCCGACTCGAGGGTCGAGATCGATGCCAAGATTGCGGCTGGGTACTTTACGAGTGGCAAACAGGTCACCGAGGCAGATTTATTCAAGACCGTCGGAAGGACCTGGGAGGAAACGGAGCACTGAATTATTATCGCACACGACGACCTTGTATGGAGTACCACGCAGTGTACATGTGTAAGTACTTAGTTGTTGTATTAAACTGTAGATCAAGTCACCGCTGGCGCAGCTATTTCCTGGGTGGATTGATGCATTTATAATCTAAATCCAAGGCTTCTCTCCCCAGATCATTCTGATCACTGCTGCGTATCTACTGTCATGCCGAATCTCCATGGCCAACATGATAGTGAGGAGTGTGATGGTGATGGTATATGTTTCCAACTGGTAACTATTGTAGTTAATACTTGACTTGGGAGATCGGACAGGGTTGGTCATTTGATCGATGATTCTGTCTTTCAACTGAGCAAGAGAGAGGAGAAGGCTTAGGGTGCTACCTTGATGTGAACGAAACTCCCTCACCTAAGAGGTCGAAAGCAAACTTGAGGCATGATTAGGGGTCACGACTACAGCGACATTACTTGGTTGACCCGCGTATACGCCCCACCCAGTCTACTTGGCTGAATGCGATGTGAAGCAAATGGATCATTGTTCGGGTGCCGAATGTCTTGGTCGATCGCGAGGTGTCCATCGACACCTCTAGAATTTTTCCTGATCTACCCTTAGCTATATGGGCTTGGGTCCTTCATTCGTCAACTCTTCTGTCTATGCAGAAGATGTACCAGACCCCATTCTCAGATACTTCACCCTCCTATACTTTGCCACTGGCATTGTCCATCACGAAAGCCTCATGGACAACGTTGCCCAGGAAACCTCTTCGCTCGCTCGGCTCTGAAGAACGGAGTTTAGTCACCATCACAGACCACTGGCACACTATCCCATCCGCCAACCGTGGTGATGACTCCCACACCGCCTCAATGTCCGTCTGTCCGCTCAAGCAAGGACAAATGATCTCGCTCATCTCGCAAAACGACAAGTCGAGTTTCTTCACCCCGCATTCGAACCTGAAGGACAGGTCATTGCGGCATACCGGTACAATACCAACCGACAGCAGGCCGGAGGACTCTCCCCCCCTTGATGTCATGACCATTCCATGCATCATCATGGTTGGCACACGACCCGTCTTTTATCTGGTCCTTGTTATCGAGACACTCGGCCTTACCGTTTCGAATGGCCGTTACCGTCCTAAAGTTCCAACTGAGATCATAAGGTGTGCAATGGATCGGAGAGGTGGAGACACCAGAGCTCAGGCAGATGGATTTGTTGCATTCAAGGACCTTGCAAACAGGGGTTGCTTGCTAATCGATGTTGTACGTTCAGATTCAAAGACCGATTCGTGTGATGTTTGATGCGGCAGTCCTCTGGGCAATGCCATCTGCGTCTGTTTTCCCAACATGTGAGACGCTGTCACGAGGATTGGTTCGTTCCATTCGAGTTTGAGTGGTGTGTGTACTACTATGACTAGGGAACCCCCCTTTCTTTTTAGGGTCTCCGCTACTCTGTCCACTGTACTGTGCCTCGTTTTGCTTTCAAGTGGGAAATGTGTAACATTGGAGCCGCCATTCTGCTCACGAGTACGGCAAATAATCCTCGTGTCGAATCCACCCCCACCACGTCGTTCCAAACAACAACGTTTGAGACGCAACGAAAACGAGGAGAAACAAGAAAACAAGATCAGAGGCAGAATTACTCGACGACTATCATATACGAGGCCATTAAAAGATTTGTACCCTCTATGTAGCATTTATACCTACCATTGTCGCGCGTAAAAGAAAGGCGGTGAGGGAATGGGGCCGGCACTCTGCGTGTGCTTGTGTGTCTGGGAAGGTATCGAGCGACGATCGCGGTGACTCATAGCGCTCGGAGCTCTGGGCGATGGGATCAAACCGCTCGACGGTCGTGCCCGAGCAAATGGATATGGGTTCTCAACGTCAACGCTCGCCTTCGCGGGAGGCGTTGACACCGGACTGCTAGGTGTCACAGACGTCGTCGTGGGAGGGTGATGACTCCAGGATGGAAGTCGCTTACTCGATCGGGACTCCACCGCGTGTGTCTGGACCCTAGCGACGACGCTTCCGAGCCCGCTATGAGAACGAACCTGCGTAAACGACAAACTCTGTGCTCTCATCGGCGGGTGCGGGTGAAGATCGATCGGAGAAGCACGGTTCGGGGAACGGTGGGTTATCGGCAACCGAAGATCAACAGAAGCGACGCGGTGACTGGACGTGTGCTTATCACCTTCGCGGGTACGATTTGGAAGGCGACTCGGCTCTGCGCGCCGTTGGACGGAAGCGGCGGCGGGGGAGGATGACTCCCGCGATAAAAGGGTGTTCGATATACGGGGGTAATGTGCACGCTGGCGCGGGAACGAGACGCCGATGCCCCGCTGGACTCCTATTGGTGCAGCAAGGCAGGGTTCGTTTTCGTCGGCGTGCGACGCCCGCAAAGACGGGTGCTTCCCCCGCTTGGTCTTCTTGGTCGCAGTGTGCAGGACACTGGGTTCCGGATATCTCGGGGATGCGACGGTGGTGTTGAGGTGTGTGTCGAACTGGCTGACATCGCTGAACGGCGTCCTTTGTTCCCAGGATGGCACGGACATCTGCCGTGGGCTGGGAGGGGTGGAAGGACCAGAAACCCGAGGGTGCCGGCATGCCGAGCAACCACTGCGGAACCCGGATATGGAAGGGTGTCGTCGTGAGACGAGAGTGCTAGCGTCCTCGGAATCCGGGGTACCTAGCCTGCCGACCTGACAAGATTCATATCCAGCGTCAGAGCGACGTTCGTTTAGGCCGGGAAGAGCATGTGCGCAGTCCTGCGACGAAACGGGAACGGCAGACTGAGATGGGGATGGGGATGGGGCTGCTGCGAGTCGGCCCTGGCTCTCGCTGGATGAATCTGAGCCGATCCATCTCATCCTGAGGCGGGCGTGAGACGTGCGATTGGAATTGGAACTGGTTGAAGCAGACGCTTCGTCTGTGATCTCCGCCAGGTCAAGGGCGAGTTTATAGACGCCTGCGTGACTGTGCCGATAGTCTGGATCGAGGAGCCTCCATTCTCGTAGTTTACTCAACACCGAGGGTAAAACAGACGTATCGGTACCATCAGCGCGGCCATGTTGGAGAACGTCGCAGATGGAGAAGAGGAGCGAAGGCGGGAACGGAAAGACACGGGACGACGTCGGTTGCGAGTCGAGAAAGGTTGATAGCAGCGCGAGCAGGTGGTCGAGAATTGCTTCGCCCCTGGCTGACAGCGAAACGTGAGGAGAGACATATTCCCTAACGGACTTCTCCTCCAGCGAGGGAAAACAGGCTTGATGTTCGAGTGGGCATTCAGTCATGATGTTCGTAAAACCTGGCGAGCGCTACATGCGACAGCGAGCAGATCACGAGTCAGCAAAGTGTCTAAGACAAATGTTTCAAACGGGAAGGAAAGAATGGTGGCCGGTGTACGTCCAACAGGGATAATTCAGTGTCAAACAGAGGCTGAACAGAAATGTCTGAGGGGAATGCTATTAAGAAAGGCTCACCAGGTGAAGGCAGCGTTCGCCGAGTCTCATTGTCCGCTTGGCAAATGCAGGCTTACTAGATAAATTCCGGATTCAGAACTTTGCTGGCAGGTCACCGTTAGCTAGTGTCTCCGGAGGCCTCGAAAACCACGATTACCTCGATGTTTTCTCTCTACAGTCTTTCCATCTCAAGAGTCTATGCAAGAGGCGGGAGGCGAAGAACGGACCGCATCACCATATGTTCCGGCTCGGAGCACATTTGAAACAGTTTGTAACCGAATGGCATTCGTAAAGCTTAGGCGACGGTTCAACAAGAAAACCAGACTCATACTCGGCCCACGCAAAGTTACCAGGGATCTATGCTTCATTTGGAAGTAAGTCATGCTGTAAGGCACCCTTTCGGATCGCTTAAGCAGGGGCCGCGCGCGGCCGCCAATGAAACTCTGACGGACTCTCCGACTCGGAGCACTCGCTCATTCAAGTTTGCGACTATTGCGGTCGAGCAGTTGCTCTGGGGACCAGTACTGGTGACTCGCGGCATCGATGCCAAGTACTGACCTCTGCTGTAAGGGTTGCTTCTCGTCTGTGATTCGGACAGCAGCTTCTTTTTATTCAGGCTGCTTGCCAGCGCCAAGTCTGAAGTGCGTTGGATCCACCACCCCAGTTGCTGGGTTCTCGTTGCCGGCCCCGCAAAGTAGATTCCTTGTGGACTCCCCTCGTAGCAGTGAACTTTGTAGCACTGATACGCAATATGAAGCATGCTGGGCAACAAAGGTTCACTACGAAACGCCCCGTTTACGCTATCATTCTGATGGACCCATAGTCTCGTAAGGCCCGCCAACTTCCAGCTTGGAGCCTTATCATATCATTGACCGACTAGTCAGGTCCTCTTCGTCGGGTCTCTGCATCCGCCTCCGCGAGGTTTGTGGTGAATCTTTTTGGGGTGATGCTCAGTGGTGGGGTTCACGGTCGGGTGCCAACGAAATTCTTCTGTTTCGAGGACGTCCATCCCCGACGGACCAGGTTCGCGCGTACGTCGACTCCATGGCCTGATAGGTTAGTTGGTCTTCATTACGAGAGGCCCGTGATCGGCGGTACCTTCGTTCAAAACTAGCGACAAGATGTCCCGGGTGATTCGGCCGAATGGGTGGAAAAAGGTTCAAGCATTTCCATCTTTTCTGCTCCAGCACGCTTATCAGCCAATCATTAACATTAGGAACTGTGGCCACGAACATTGACAAGTTGAAGGTCCGGGAATGTTTAAAGCGCAAGGGGACACTGCAGTATCGTTGTCAAGTCCGATGGACGCGCGTAGTAAGTTGACAATGGCTCATAAATTATCGGGGAAGGTCGACCACTGGGACTTCCAGCGATTACGTCCTGTAAGAAGGGAGACGAAGAGGATACTGATTCCAACAGTACTTGGGAGCAAATCAAGTTTCCACCAAGACTGACTTCGATCGGGTGCATGGCATCGTCAGGAAGCACGCTGCGTATCATTTTTGTGCGTCCCGGGCACGTACTTAGTAGGAGGGTCGTGTCGTCATAGTCCATGGTAAGCTTCGTTTGATCCCGGAGTAGTCGGCTGGTGTGCACGTTGGTCTTTACGGAGGGAAAGGCCATGGACGTCCTCACTGCTACATACAAACCAGTGATATGCTTAATGGTCTGCTTGTCATTTGTAGCGATGAACCGTGTAACGAAAGGAGGAGGCTGGATTACCTAAGAAAGAACATTCGGAGTCCGCGTGCAGGTTTGTTGGATGGTCTTCTGCCAGCTTGACACTGGCACTCGCAATAACGAGAAATGGGGTTCGGCTTCTGGCGCTTTCAGTGATTCGAAGAACGATTTACGAAGAATGGAAGACTCATCCGCTTGCTAGTTCTTCCTACAGGCTGACGTCTATCAAGCGACGGTCTGGTCAACGTTG
>JBBPUP010000512.1:0-10963 GCA_038094735.1 Exsudoporus floridanus
TACGATAGTACCCCGGGCCCTTGTCCAGAGAGTATCAGTACAGGTACATGAAGGAATCAACGACGTATACGCCATTGTACCCAATGTGCTTCTACACTACAACCACCTGTGCATGCCTCCGAAGTCTATCCAGACCCTTCTTAAACGCTGTGTTCGCGCGATCGTCGAGTTCTCCTTCGCGCGGTACACTATCCCGAATCTCGATACACACCTGCCCCACATGCCCTCCCGCAGCGAGCCATTTACAAAATCCCCTCACCCACCCTTTCCACCGCGCCATCTCTGGTTCCTTCAATACGATCCTCCTCACCGTCCGCCACGCACCATCTGCCAACACGCGCTCCGACTCCGGGTCCCGGGACCCACGGCGACCAATACGAGCGGGGCGAGCAGGGGGGACAGGACGGGGACGTACGAGCCCCCGAAGCGTCGCTGCGAACTTCGCCACATCCGCCCCGCCGATAACGACCTCCTCCACGTTCGGAAACGCCGCCATAAACGACCCTGTCGGCATCTTCCACTTGACGGCACTGTTATGTACATAGAGTTCTTTCACGGTTGCGAACATAGGTTGGCCGTTCCCATCGAAGAGATACTCTGCCATTCGGTTCGCATAAGGTAGCTCGACGGTCAGGTCGTCGTGCCAAGGAATTTCAAGGCGTTTGAGGTTAGGCGTGGTGAGGATACTTAGGAGCTCGCAATGGTATCGGATACCAGGATCGCGGCGGTGGATGATGAGAGTCTCGAGCGTAGGCAGAGTCACACCTGGTGGACGCGCCGGAAAATCCTCGTCTGGTTCGATGATAGGTCCATACAAGGCGAGAGTTATCAAGTTCGGCGTCGATCGTAGAAGCGCGCAGAGAGCGGGGAACTCGATGAGATAAGGTGGGAGAAAGAATCCTAGCGTTGGGCATTCCTGTGTTCGTAACGTGAGCGAGGTGAGGTTCTGAACGTTGAACGGCCAGTCAGATCTCGCTCGAAAAGTTTCGATTGGGAAGTGGTCGATGTCGAGGTGGGTCAGTGATGGTGCCCCGCCACTGAGGAAAGGAAGTAGATAGAGGTCGCGGAGTTGATAATAGTGGGTGTAGGCCGTATCATTCGCCTTGATGGACACATTCGTCAAGCGAGGCGCATGGAAGTTTAACAAACCCTTCATGACAATGCAGACGACCATATCTGACACATCCCACAGAGAAAGACTCCGCAGACGATGTGCGTGACGATTCAACGCGCCAACGATTGGCTCGAGGGCTGCGCTAGAATTGACTTCAGGGTCACGCTGTTGCACAAGCCAGTGACAGAAGCTGACGTCGATCTCGAAATTTCCAGACCGCTCCAGATACGTTTGCAAATGATCTATTGGCGTCGCAGAAGTCAGGAAGACGCGCGTCCATAACTCTGGAGTACGAAACACGACGGCGCGCCAACTCCTGCAAACACCAGCCATCCCAATTGGCATGGGAAACGCGTGAGCGGAGTGCGGAACCTCGTTGAACCCATACTGGAATATGTGGATGAGAATCTCGTTAGGAAGAAACGAAATGGACGAGATCTGGATCTGGATGGGCTGTACACCATCTGTGGGCGTCAAGGAGGTTGGGATCGTAGCGGGACGAGCGAGTGCTTGCTTGTCAACCCATGGTTCTATTTCGATTGGATCGTCAGGAACGAAGGCCAGCGCACTGCAGCTACTAGCCATCTGAGCCAGGGCTTGAGTTCAGCGTATAACGTGGTCTGACCAGGATTATTTGCGCTCACCTTGGGCTTGGAAACTTGGACGACCACTATCAAGGGGGGGCGATTGAATGTCGGTCATAGAGAGGGGTGACTGCGCACCTTATGCTACCCTCGTGAGGGTGAACGTAACTTATCATCCTCGAGGCAACTTGGCAGGGCATATCCTCATTCAAACGCCGGAGGTGGCGTAGAGCAACCGGCCTAAAATGAAGATGAAACACTAATCTGACTGCGGTGTTTGATGTACACACACTATAGCCCGTCATGTTGTCTTCTATTCATAGTCAACAAAGTTGCCCGAGATGAAAGGGGACCTGAAGAAACGGTCAGTATTAGACATCAATTGAGATTGCCGCGTAATTTCCGTGCGGTGTGGTGTTTCAGTCACAATAGTGACCTTTGATGAATGAGTACCCATCGATACTGAACCAGCCGACACCCTTGGCAGTTAGTGCCGATGATCCTGGAGGCACGATACCGTGTCGTCCCACCATGCATGATAGCACTGAGAGTGCCAGATTTTGTCACCGAGCAAGGTTTCACGGGCTCGCTGGATGGTGGGACCTCGCATCTGGAGTTCGGAGTCAGGGGAGTGAAACCGTACAGGTTGGCCGTCGAAGCGATGGCGCTGTTCTGGATTCAATCGTAACATACAAAACGTTAAAGTGTGTTCGTCACGAGCGACATGTGCGAGAATGCGAAAAAAAAAATGATCATGAAAAAGATCATAAACAGATCGTAAAAGTCGTGAAGAGGCGTACAAGAACTTAGACATCACAGTATAGGTCCGAAACGACCCACAAATAAAGCATGATGTCTGGCAAAATCATGCTACATACCGAAGGAAGTGGGAAAGAAGAATGGACAGGACATGACAAAATAGGTCAACATTAGGTAATGCAGGGACTCTTATCAGAGGACGCAAGAAAGATTAATAGGTATCATCTTCGAGACAAGAGCACCAATAAAAGCACACGAGCACAGATCTCAAATCACCATCGCTATCACGATGATGATCATGTCCACTTACCGATTATGTTCGGCGTATCCATCGGCCAAACCCCATTCGTCGGAGCACAGCAGCACAAATGGCGAACGAAAACAAGATCATGCTACATGACATGCGCACCACCAACAAGCGTCCACTTCTTTTAGCCGGAGAAGGGTATCCGTTGTTCACTCCGGAACGGGAACCCGTACGAGCCTGAGACCGGTCTTGATCCACACAGGCGGATGCACCGACGTATCCATAAGGAGACACCCACCCCATCGCTCTCGCAACGATCGCGCGTGCAATATCCCCCATCGACATGGTCTCCAGACCTTCGGGAACATACCCATTCCTGAAGCACTCGGCAAGCGTTTCGTCCCTGGGTGGATCCATCGTCTCGGCTGTCGCTTGCTCATACGCCCGCGATCGTCGTCGCCTTTGTTGAAATTCAGAAGAGTGGCGAGAGTCAGAATCCTGGGCTCGTTCTAGCATCGCTGCTTGCTCGGCAGTATCGGCTTCGACCTCCTCCAGACGCAGTCGGAATGCTTCCATTTGGGCGCGTGTTACTGCAATAGACTCTTCGAGCGCTCGTATAGCACCATCTGAATCATTTTGCAGATTCGATCCTGCTGGAGGTTTATCACGAACGTCGTCGTCCACGCCGGTCGCATGGCAGTGATGGTCCACTACAGTCATCTCATCGCCAACATTCTTAGACGTTTCATCAGAGGGAGGACCGGTAAAAATGGCGGTGACGACTCGTTTTTGAGCCCCTGCGCTCCTCCCTCTGCTTTCAGTGCCCCCTCGCATCCCCGACCAACTCGATCGAATAGAGCCTGTCTGGTTTCTTTGGCCATCTTTTTTGGGAAGTGTGTCAGGTTCCAGGACCGAAGGGGAAGCACTACCTGCATCTGCATTTGTGGAAACAGGAATACGTTTCACCGTATCTCCCAAACCGAAGTCGGCCTCCCATGCGCGCGCTCCTTTCAGCGCGACATTAGAAGATGACGCCAATAGTTCTTCAATGCTAGGCTCTTCTTCTTCATCCCCTGCTACTCCACGCGCGGTATTCATATGGGTGTATGGAGGAGGTGGAGTCAGCGAGGGTGGTTCCTGGAGGACAATCGTTGAATTCGCCAAGGACGAACGGACGTCGTGGGGTTGCTTATCGTGTAGAGCGGACGGTGAGTCCGATGGGGGCTCTAGCAAACACTCGGCACCCGAGATGGACCCAGATTCCAGATCGGTCTCACTCTCAGACTCGGCCTCGCTCCCGCTCACCGACCCCTGATCACTGGCAGAGCATTCGCTCCCGCTTGTGCTTGCACGCTCCCAGGTCTCAACGAGGCCCTTGACCTTGCCTCGGCGACGCATGCGCATGCGCGCGAGGTCCCTGTACCTCTGGGCGGAGGCATCTGAAACCGAGTTGGAACGATGCAGAGACACGGCCGGGGATGGTGGGAATGCACATTCACCAGTGGTATTGTCAAGGACGAGGCGGAGGTCATCAACAGACACAGAGGCACCGCGGATGTTGTTGAACGGGGTGGAATAGTGAGCGGATCCGGAATAGATGTCGTTCGAGTTGTCAGAGACCTCATGCGAGTGATACGAGTCGACGTATATGCGTTCGCGGAGAACGTCAGCACGGAGGGTGCGCGAACGCTCAAGAAGCCGAGCGCGCTGCACATCAGAGAGGGATGTGCTATACACGTGTAAATGTAAGCAGTGTAAAAAGCTACGCAACGACAGGCTTGTGACGTACTCAGCGAGATCCGCATTTGTGAGCCGCAGTAACTCACGACCCGTAAGACTACGTGTGCGGACACACTCAAGTATATCCATGAGGCTGGAGTCGTCTGTATCCCCGTCAGTGCTGTTACCCGACCTGAGAGATGTCTCCAGATAGGTAGCGAGTTCGTCTGTGTTCCATTGCTTTGGATTAGGAGCCAAGCCAGCATACGGCTCCGTCCAGGTGTCCTGGTCGTGACTACATTTGTGTTTCTGATCGTAGCTGTGATGCCCTGTGATGGCCGCAGTGGCGCTGCGCTGTGGCATCGTCTCTGCCCTCCGTACTCGGTGCGTGAGTTTCGGCTCATCTGCGCGCCTCAACGATGCTGATGAGTTGTCTGGTAGGGCAACGACCATTGATAGTGGGGCCGGTAACGGCGCAGGGCCGGTGTGCACGCCTGTCCCGACCGACGACAATGAAGACGAATGGCGGTGCCGCGCCCTCGTCCCTGTTGGTATCCGGGGAGGGGAAGTAGGAACATAACTGTGCCTGGTATGGTGAGCAGAGTGTGGCGACGAGTTCGAACGGGACAACAGCGCAGAGGACGTCGTCTTGATTGCGTATGGATGAGCATTCGGCTGGATGACTGGAAGGTGTTTCTTGGTGGGTTCTGCAGGCGAGATTTGTCGACTCGCCATCGCTGGCAGTCAAGAGCTCGACCTCAATGAATCAGTCAGTCAGAAACAAGCGGGGTGGTGGGCACTGGGCACGCTGCACAAAGGTTCATAATCACCGTGGGACAAAGATTGGAAAACATGTCACGCTCCGTGTAAGTACCTGTGTAATAGTAACCTAATGTCTAGCCATGTAACTGCCATACCTCGGTTGGCTCTGGCTCCGATTTCCGTACAAACGACACTGTTTCTGAACGAGCGCGCCGGAGGACCTGCTGTGTCCATGCAACGCCTGCTACCTAGAGAGCGTCGCTTATATAAGCAACGTATTATCGTATTTGCACGGGTTGGACAGGACCTTCATGTCTCGGCGCAAACCACAACTATCAAGCACACCGCCCGCCAAACGGCGACGTGGAGGTAATGCCCCAGGATTTGGCGCACCCACGGAGGACGACGATGCTTCCCTTTTGCAACCAAGCCATTTTCCCTCGGCAACAGCTTTGTCGACTCGTATCCTCCCCCAAAAAGCTGTTGTACCATCGCTATCCTCCCTCGCAGCTCGTTGCTTTGTAACGCACGTTCGAGCACTTTCAGAGAATGATCTATCATGGGCTCGTTCCAAATACTATTTAAAGCGCTTGCCCGACATATTAGTGCCAAGACTATTTTCCATGTTGCAATCCACTTGCCCGACACTTCTATCGCATGGCCTGATCGTTTTGGTAAGATTGCAAGTCGTGGTCCATTGTGCCTTGTCCAATCTGAAACACACTAAAGTATTTCTTGCGTGGCCCATCCCTCGCGCTCTCTAGCAATCTACCCGGCGTTCAGAGACAAACGATTGCTTCTGTTGCGAATAATACAGCACTTGGAGAACTTTATTTGATTGGTTTCGACAAGTTCGCCGACACGGTTTTTGCGTCTATATTGCTTTCTCTTCCTCGTCTCCGCGTTCTTGTGCTCCGGTGCGGCAAATAGTTGTCTCCGTTTGGCTCTCTGACGCGGTCACAGCGGCTGCTCCAAGGTCAGCACAAAGACTACAGAAGCAATTGGTAACTCGTGTCCGTCCTTGACTACCCTCAATCTCAATTATACATCCGTCCCACCCGCGTCACTCCTTGGACCATTGACCTCTTGCATCAGGTTGGAGGTGCTAAAGGTAGCAGGCATATCGAATTGGGTGAGTAAATATACCACCAATACCAATCGTACCACCGATCCCTACAGTGACCCTATGCAGACCGATGGTACCTTTGCAAAGCTCCTCGCCGGGCTTGCACAAGAACCTGGCATGACTCTACCCCACATGAGAAACCTCAAATTCCGTCAACTCGGTCTATCCGAAACTTCGACGCATGCTTTCATCGCGCGCTGCCCAAACTTGACCCGCCTGGACGTCTCATTTACGCGTCTTCGCCGTCCTCTGCCATCGACAGTCACTCCTGTACCTGCTCTGGAAAAGTTGTCGCTCACGTCGACGGCGTTGTCGAGTATAGATGTCGTTTCGCTAATCAGCACCCTGCCGAACCTACGCACGCTTTACTTGGGTGCACTCGGCAGCGGACAGGGTTCGTCCGCTTCGATCGGTAACGTATCCGCAATGACCATGACGGATGATACGCTCGCATCGCTCACGAACATCATGGCAAACTTTGAACACCTCGAGAAACTCAGTCTCGTCGGGAATACCAAATTAGGACTCACGCGCACGCCTCATCACGGCGAACATGGCATATTCGCTGACGTCATTCGTCGAGTCGGACGAAAATGCAAGGCTCGTCCCACCGTGGTTTTGTGTACGACTGATCGAGCTTACGCACGATTTTTGGATTGCTGCATGTTAGCACCTCAACTTGTCAGGGATACCGCATTTGCGATCGCAAGACCTCCGTGGGTTGATGTCGGAGACAGTCCATGACGGTCCACCCAAACTTGAGGAACTTGCTCTCAATAATACTGGAATCGACGATGACGCAGCGCCGTTTCTGGCGTGTTGTTCGTCGCTCGTCGTGCTCGAAGTCGCGGGCACCAAATTGACACGTCCGTCTTTCATGGTTTTTGCCATCGAGCGGTATGTGCTAAGAAGCTATTCTTATATCTTATAGGAAGTGGGCTGTTCCCAATTATTGATGCCTGCCCGAGTTTGGAGAAGCTTGACCTGACAAGTTGTCGTGGGATCAGAGTGGCCGACCGCCGTCGATTTTTCGAGGTAATATCACTCACGCAGAGGAAGGACGTCTCGTGCTGATTGATGGATTGACAGGTATGGGAGAGTGAATGGAAGGATACATGACACAGTACCGACCTCGGCCGTCGTGCACCAGGATGCATGATTCTGATAAATTGTACAAAGGGTCTCATGCGTTTTAAGTATATTTAATTTAACCATGCTCGTACGGTAGCCCGTAAAATCTACAGAAGAGGTGCGCGATGGGTACTTATCTATTGAGATATAACAAACTATCTCGATTGTTTGTCTTCATACTGCATACTTAATGTCGTTTAACTAGGATTATCCGTACTCCGCGGACTACTGCTATCAGCTACAGGGGCCTCATATCTCCACGAAAGAACAGTGAGACACGTTATTACTCTTAGGGACAAATCGGTACAGTACGAAGTCGTCTTAACAGGGCAGCCTGGCACTGAAACGTCAACAATAAAAAAAACTAAGAGCCGTCTAAAAACCGGATCTGATGAATATATATATACTTGGAACACATACACTAGGTCACAGTTCCTCCACAGACTTACTCTCCGCGGGTGCAGGCCCAGGCGCACCAAACGATCCCTCGGTGTAACTTTCTGCACTTTCCTCTCCATCATAATCATGCTCCGCATGCCGAACACCCCTGACAGTCGAGCCCCTATTCGAGTTCAGATACGAACGACTATGTTCAGTTGGATGTGGGAGCCGGCCCTCTGGCGCTTTCTCGAGCTGACGTTGACTCGCCCCTCGGTGCCCGTTCATTTGACCATTCATGCTCCCATCTTCATGCTCGTAGTCTCGGGCTATTGGAGATGATTTCTTTTCTAGCTGAGTGGAAGGAGGAGCAGTGAATCAGTGGTGGGAACAAGCAATTCAGGAGAGACGTCCAGTACTTACCGCATAGCCATTCTTCCCAATCACTGTTCCCGAATTCTTCCCGGCATGTGAATATGAAGGTGGCTCCCCGTCCCCATCGACGACAGCATCTTGATAGATATCATCGTCCTCTTCCTCTTCCTGCTCCTCTTCAACGCTCGATCCCTCGTCATCGCCCTCTTCCTCATCCTCGCTGACATAACCAACAGAACGCACAGCCGCTTGGACTGGCCCTCCACGATCCATTTGTTCACTCGCGACAAGGTATCTCGCGCAGAGCATTCTGATGTCGTTCCACCATTCCATCATGTCCTCACGACTTCGTGTCCGAAAACTCCAGGCATGATGACTGGTCACAATCATTTTAAAGCTTCCAATATGAGAACCGGTGCCATCTTTCTTTCCTTCGATATGGAACTTGTGAGATTTCGACGAGGCGGAGGAAGGTGGACCAAGCGTGCACGCAGGAAGAAAGAGGGAGAAGACAGGAAGGTGACTTCCAATGTGTTCCGGATCAGAAGAAGCGTATTCGTGGAGGAAGCCAGCAGGCGTAAGGACATAATATGCCTCGCGGTACGTTCGTGTAAAACGCTTCTTGCGCTCAAGCATGCCAGTATGGACGGCGATGACGCTTGGATCGTCTTTGGAAGGATAGATGATCGTCTCAGGGTTTCTCAGGGGCGTCTCTGGATCAAGAAGATGATCTGAGCGGGCGGAGAAAGAGATCCATTCTCTATCCGGGGAAAGGGAAGCCATGACTTCGCCAATGGCGCGCCAGGTGTCTTGGACGGAGGATGACATACGGGAGTGCCACTCGTCGTAGGTCTGCCAAGCAGATTGAATGGCACGGACAATTCCTTCTTCAAAGTGGGCAGAATTTTGCTGCATGATTATTATAGATTTTTGGAGAGCATTTTCTTCGTGTACTTGTCTCTGGAGTTGACGAGCAACGACCAGATTTGCGACATACCTGAAAAAGCGTAAGGGAGACGTAGAAAGCCAGCAAGGAAAAAAATATTACGGGTCTGATTTTGCAGTAATGCTCATCGGCGTGTTCTTGAAGATGCTTATACTGGTAGCGAGGTCTCCTATCATTCTGGCGGAGAGTTCACGCTCTTTAGCGACACTTGTAGCTAGTTTTCCGGTGTCGTTTTGAACGTTCTATGGAAAGTCGGAAACAAGCGCACTAAAAAGGTAGGCGTCCCACCTTGATGTGCGCTTTAATCTCTGTTCTGAGCTTCTGAAGGTGCTGTACAATTGAACTGTCGATGGTACGGCCAAGGTTGGCATGCTGGTCGGCAATGACCCTAGTCCTATCACGTATGCTATAAAACACATCCTACATCACAGATCACTATGAGTCGTGCGGCAGAATGGAGCGACACGTGCCTGCAGGCCACCCTCTCCGAGAAACTGGTTTCCTGCTCTGAAGGGCACTTGTATTACTGCCCTGAGCTTGGTGTATTCGCGCGCAATGTTATTTTGAATGTCTGCAAGACCCTCGAAGTAGGCAATGAGCTGTTTGACGATAGCCTTCCAGGCGACGAAACGCTCGATGAGGACGTCGGATGGTTTGAGGTCTTGTGGGGCTACGTTTTTCTTGATGAGGGACTGCGAACGGGAGAGTGTACTTCCATGTTTCGACGCCCGCGAGATCGATGTCGCACGAGATATCGACGCTGTTTCGTGGTAGCTCATCGTTCTTGACTAACCGGACTGACCTGCGCGCAGCCGACGTCATAACAATGTGACACGTCACACGACAAGCTGATCACGTGATAATATGGTCACATTATTATGTTCCACTGCTTTCACGCGCAAGCTTTTCCATCCTCCGTCAGACAGTCCTCACACTTTCCTCCTTGTCGCAAACATGAACGCCGGCGTGCAGAACATCATGATATCCCTTGGGGCAATGCAGAGTACGCTACTCTTTTCCCTCAAGTGGTCCGTTCACCTATCTTTTTGCACCAGTTGCCCGCAAGATCCCATTCGACGACCCGGTCGTTCTCAACTATGTCCGACTTGGCTACGTTTTCAGCCAGGTCATCATCATTTGCACATACCTTTTTGTCTCCTACAAGGTCCCCTCTCTGTCGCTCTGCAGCCGTAATTCTTGGAGCTAACAAGTACACGTCACCACTCAGGTCAAGCAAAAGAACGACCAGACAGTCCTCAAATATGGTGGGTTACTTGCTTATTCCAAAGTTTAAGCAATCCTCATACTTTCTTCCCAGTTGACACTCCCAGCCCGCTGGTCAGCCTCCGAGAACTTCCAATTCTTTCTCGCTCACCTGTTCTTCTAGTCGCCTGACTCGGGTGGACTCATCACCACCACCGTAAGAGATTATGATCTGTCGGAGACTTCAAAACTTGTATGCATACTACTTGATTGAAGCCTTTTCCACCCTCATCGAATACACTCTAGCTCCGTGGCGCATACTTTGGTATCGCCATGATGGCCTTCTTCCATATCTACATGAAGTATACCCAGCCCCTCTTTATCCAAGCTCTCATGGGCCTGAAGAACTTGTATGACGCAAAAGTCGTCGCTATTCATATACTCGGGAAAGCAGCCGATGGTGACCTTAAAAGACCATTCAAGGCCGCTTCGATGTTTGGTCGTACGTCCACATTTTTTCCTTCTACATTAAATTAAAACGCTTGTACATAGCTGCCGCCGGACCACAGACCGACGCCGCCTCTATTGCAGAGGCAGAGAAAAAGATCGGAGCCAAAAA
>JBBPUP010000515.1:0-17781 GCA_038094735.1 Exsudoporus floridanus
ATTCTTTATGTTAACGAAATCTGTAGGTTTCAACGGAGTCAGAGTCTGACTCTTGAGGAGACTCTCTAGTTCCTGGATGGTCCTCAGCAGGGCTTCTGCTTCGGCTAATGGAGTGGAGGGCATAGGTATGGCGGGAGTGGGGTTCCCCAGGAGATATGGATTGATCATTGAAGAAGGAGTCTCTATCCTCCTCCTCAAGAGCGGAAAGGATGGGAAGCAGGATGGCATCAACAAGTTCTCCTGGGAGAAGGGAGAGGGAGAAGTTGAACCCCTTGACATATAAGAGGTTGAGGGTGAGTTTTCTTGCAATGAACAGTTCCTGTTTGAGACCAATGATGATGGGGGGGATTCTCGGTGGTGGCCAAGAAGAGGGGGTTAGGGGTACTTGCCAAGCACCAGGCAGCCCTGGTGAGAAGAGTGTGAAGGGCAGAGTATGCCTGGAACAGCTCAGCAACATAGACAACTGAGTTGTCAGCAGTGGAGGAGGGGAGGTCCTTGAAGGCCTGGAACGTCTATGGGTTCTTGAGTAGGGATGCATAAAAGAGGCAATGGGTGAAGACTAAGAGCCTTCCGAGATGAATGGAGAATGGGGTGAGGATCATTAGCTAGTAATTCCGGTGATAGGGACACAAGATGATTCGACAGAAGCAGGAATGTTCCGTGGTGTGCTTGGGAATATCTAGATCAGGGTATTGGACTTGGAGATGGGCTTGGGTGAGGGCTTGAGAGACACAAGAGATGGTGATAAAGAGAGACTGGAGAGTGGATTCAGACATGCTACCGAGCTTCATAATCCGTACAGTCTTTTATACTCTCTGAGGAGGGCAGTGGCATTGCCAAGATTTCCTTCTGCCTCCCAGGTTTGTTTGGAGTCTGGATAGCCTTTCCAGTGGATTAGGTATTGCCTTCGTCTTGGTGTTCCCTGATGATTGATAATCTTCTCGATTTCATATTCCTTCTCCATTCCGATTAGATTCAGAGGTGGCTGTGAGAAGTTGAGGCCGTGTTTGAGAGTCTCCTTGTATGATGATAGGAGAGAGGCATGGAAGACGTCGTGGATCTTCCAGGTCTTGGGGAGTTTGAGGTGGTATGTGACCATGGAGATGACTTTGGTGATTTCAAATGGGCCAGTTTGTTTGGCCACTAGTTTCTGGGAGGGGACTTGCAGTTTAAGGTTTTTGGCTTCCAGCCAAACCTTATCCCCAACTTTCCAAGGGGAGAAGCATAAGAAGGTCCATTCCTTTATGCATTGTTGCGTGAGTTTGTGCACAGCCTCAGCTTCCTTCCAGGCTTCATCCAGTTGAGACAATCTAGTCTCCAGCGGGAAGGAAGGTCTTCATGAGTGAGGGATAAAACTGGGGTTCATATCCCAGAATGAGAGAAAATGGGGTTTTGCCAGTGACTAAGTGTGTGGCCAAGTTGTGAGAGAATTCTGTGAGATGGAGGTTCTCGAGCCATTTGTGTGGTTGGATGTCACAGAAGATTCAAAGATACGTTTCAAGTTCCTAGTTATACCGTTCTGTTTCTTCATCAGTCTGGAGATGGTATGTGGTTGATAGGGCCAGATCGTAGTCCAGGAGGCATGCCAGTTCATGTACGAATGTAGAGGCAAATTGTGGCCCCCGGTCAGAGATGAGCTTCTTGTGGAGACCATACCATTTGAATACATTCTCGAAAAAGAGCTTGGTGATTCCAGCCACATCTACGGTTTTCGAGCAAGGGCAGAGAATTACCTCCTTACTAAGGCCATGGTTGACCATGACCATGACAAAGTCAAAACTGGAGACAGAGGGGAGGTCTGTGATGAGGTCCATAGACAAGTGTTGGAAGGGACAGGCAGTGGCAACAGAGAGGGGAGTGACTGGGAGAACGGTGGGGTGGGTGTTAACTTTGTTTGCCTGGCAAACAGCACATCCAGATATATATTTCTGAATGAACATAGAGAGGCTGGGCCACCAATAATCCTGGGAGATCCTGGCAATGGTCCAGAGGTGACCCTCATGGCCACCTGTGGAGAAGTTGTGGAGCTCCTGCATGAGCATGTGTCAGGCATCGGCAGGGATGTACAGGCGGTTGCAGAAGTATAACTTCCCATCGGTAAAGGTCCATTCCTCAGGGCGGAAACAACCAAAGAGTGGCTCTTCCTTTTCCATGGCAGAGAGAGCCTGAAGAACCAGGGGGTTGGAGGGGGTGGAGGAGGCGATCTTGTCTTGTAGAGCAACATCAATTTGATTGATCTGGTGATCAAAGGCTTCTGAAGGAAGCAGTTGCATGTCTGTGTTATTGCCGGAGATGTCAATATCATTCCTGTGGGAAAGCGCATCCGCAGGGGCCATTTGGG
The DNA here is from genome assembly GCA_038094735.1 of Exsudoporus floridanus. Classification (NCBI taxonomy): domain Eukaryota; kingdom Fungi; phylum Basidiomycota; class Agaricomycetes; order Boletales; family Boletaceae; genus Exsudoporus; species Exsudoporus floridanus. The sequence continues at coordinate 2,342 of JBBPUP010000515.1, forward strand.
TACCAGGGAGGGCTTTGTAAACCATGTCAAAGTTCTGTAAAAACAATAACCACCAAGCCTGTCATCAGGACAGCTTGCATGGTTCCTTGAAGTACGTCAGGTTCTTGTAGTTGATAAGAACCATCACCGTGTGGGGTGACCCTAGGAGGTACTGCCTCCATTCTTCGAGCCCTCGGATTATGGCCAGAAGTTCCCGATCAAAAATATTGTAATTTCATTCGGCTGGGGAGAATGACTGGGATAAATATCTGCAGGGTTGGAAGTCTCCATTCGAGTTTGACTGCATGAGTACCGCTTCAAAGGCAGTCAGTGAGGCGTCCGTCATGAGTGTGAAGGATTTCGTAGTGTCCAGAAAGGCAAGAACAGGTTGTTCCATGAAAGCCTTTTGGAGAGTGCAAAATGACATTTCCTGAGCTGGCCCCCATGTCCAAGGGGTGGAAGATTTGGTGAGGTCTAGGAGGGGTCGAGTGATATCTGAGAAAGACAGTATAAATGATAGAAGTTGCAGAATCCAAGAAAGAAGCGAATGGGTTTCACTCTCTCAGGGGTCTTCCATTGTTTGATGGCATCCAGCTTGACTGGGTCCATGTGAACCCCACCCTTCCCAACTACCATACCGAGGTAGTTGACTTTGGAGGCGGAGAAGATGCACTTTTCTAGCTTGAGATATATTTCCTATTCTGCAAACTGTTGCAGAACCTTCCGGGTTCATTCATTATATGTGGTCTGGGCAGAGGAGTGAATGAGGAGGTTGTCCATATAGATGATGAGCCAGCCCTCAGTGATGTAGTCGGCAAAGAGGTCATCCATGAAGGCTTGGAATATTGCAGGGGAGTTGCACATTCCAAAGAACATGACATTCTGTTCGAAGAGTCCCTAGGGGGTGATGAAGGCTGCCTTCTACCAGTCTTCTTTCTTGATCTGCATGTTGTTGTAGCCCCACCTAATGTCGAATTTGATGAAGATCAACGATCCCTTGAGCTTATCTATAAGATCGGAGATAAGTGGCAAGAGGTAGGCATTCTTGATGGTGTACTCGTTAAGATACCAGTAGTCTTGGCAGGGGCGGAGCTTCCCATCCTTTTTCTTGACAAAGAAGAAGGGGGAAGTTTGTGGAGATTTCGAAGGGGAGATCTTGTTAAATTTGACTCCTATTTAACCTAACACATGACAGTCATGTGACCAATCACGTGCTTTCGAGGTCACTTGACCTTATCATGCTTTCATCATGTGACTGTGGAAACAGTCTAGAACGTTCCACAACATGTATTTAATCTCCGAGATTCTAGAAGGATCCAGGTACAGGCTACTTAATTACCGCGATCTAGAACTAGTCTAGACTCGCTTACTTATCTATGACATCATGATGACACACTTATGACGACATACCCTATGCCCTATACACAGACCATTCACAAACAGATACAAACATATGTAGGAGTATATATATTGAACATGCAACACCCCAAGAACTCCAGTCTAGTTCTTGTTGGGTTTCCCTTCAGGAAGAATTGCTCTAGTCTCTACTCTATAGCTAGGTTTAGTGTTGTGTCCTAGGGCTAGTCCTTAAGGTCGGCAACATTAGAACTAGACTACCACCTCCTACCACACTTCCACTAAACCTCCACTTCTTCATCGTCGACGCGTGGCCCCTAGCGCTAAAGGGATATAGCCGGACCGCAGGCTCAAGCGGACCTACTTTACATCTTCACTTCTCCACCTTTTTACGTAGTCCCTGCCACTAGAGGCAGCAGAAGGTGCTTAGCTATCTAGGGTGGCACAGGGGTAGCCTCGAGCGGCTCTAACGCATTTAAAAACCGCCCCAAAACTCCTTCTCTTTCGAATGGGATACGTCCCTGGTCCACGTAAGGCCACTTCCTTTTTACGTACATACGTAGTGCTTGGGATAGTCGGGGGGGTTATTGACCCGATATCCATACGCTTGAGTTACAACCTCAGCAACGGCTGCAGAGTTGGGCGTAAAACAAGCAAAGTTTTGACTAGGATGTTCCCCACTACCTACGTGAAACTTGAGCCAGTAGACGAGCTCGAGATCCCTTTGGTCGAACGTGACCCAAACGACGACACTCCCACACCCCTCGATAGGACCGAGGTGAAGGTCGAAGAACTCGACAATTCATACGTCCTTTATGACAACTTTTACGAAGAGGTAGCAGAAGTCCTCTCAAGACCCCTCCCTTACCAATGAAACCCCCAAGAACCAGCTCGAGCGTTCTTCAGAGTCCCAGGAGAACCTGCACTAGAAGCAGCTCTCAACCAAGTAATAGAACAAAGTGTGGGATCCACAAGAAACATTTCCCCACTTCGAAGACTCAGACCTCGAGATACCCTCCGAACACCCTCTCGCCTCCCCTCCCTCGTCTCCGACAATGTCAGGAGAATCCGCAACCACCCGCCAACTGCTGGCAATGATAGAGTAGTTAACTCTCCAGCTAAATGACATGGAGGCAAGGCTCGGCACCGCACCACCACCAGTGCGGTCCGAAGTAAAAATAAACAAGAAGATGGAAGCAGTGCCAGACCCAGGGCACTTTGACGGGTCTTACGACTCGTTCGCTCATTGGTGGACCAAGATGGGGGTCTACTTTGAGATGAATAAGGAAGCATTCCCATCGAACAAGGATTACTGCCTAGCGATCTGGTCCCGCATAGGTAGTAAAGACGGAAAGGACAAGAATGGAGCTGGGGAGTGGGCCTCTTCCTAGATCCAAAAGTACTTGAATGGGTCAGACCACGCATGGCCTGGGCCAGATGAAATGGCCACACAAATAAAAAATCATTTCCAGCCCGGCAATGGGGCTAACACATTCATGGAGCGGTTATTAAAATACCATCAAGGACCTAACCAGCGGATCGAGGCTTACCTCACCCAGTGGCTGGCATGGTATGAAAAGGCCAAGTGCGGCCAGCAAATAGGCGTTCTATTCCTAGAATAAAATACCAAAAAGGAGATCATGCGAAAGATCTTCTTAGATGGGAAAAGGAAAAAGGACGTCTACGATTACGTGGACGAAATCAAAAGGGTCAGAAATGCAATGGAGAGTTTCGACCTCCGCAACCAGAGGCGCGTCTGGACGACGAACGTGCGAAACCAAGGTCAAACTAAGGACCCCGATGCAATAGACGTCAATGTGGTGAGTAGAGGGCAGTGCTTCAACTGCAAAGGACCTCACCTCGCCAAAGACTGCCTGAAACCCAAGAAGCGCTGTGAACAGTGCAAGTTCCTTGGGGGAGGGCATCGCAAGGACTACAGCCAAAGAAGCCGCGTCCACCAGACTCGCTCTGGGGATTCGGACCAATCGGATGCGAATGTGGCATCGACAGCATCAAAAGAAGATGCAAGAATCAGGGCCTTAGAAGGAATGGATTTCGAGGCAATGAAGGCCTACTTTGCCGACTTAGCGGTCACGGAAAAGGGAAAAGAAAAAGCCTGAGTCACAATCTGGGTGTGACAAAGGCAAAGGACCCTATAATACGTACCACAGACAATTATCCACGAGGGGAAGAGATCCCGGAAGCGAAGCTCCGGTGCCCCAGTAACCAATTTGAATATTTAGAAGTATATGGAGAAGAAGAACAAGAGTTCTTCGACTCCCAGGATAGGACAATTTCTGACACCGAATCATGTATTAGTATATCTTCAACCGAAACCGGGACTTACGAAAGTAAGCTTGCTGCATGGGATTGCAGGCTTAATTCGGTCAAAAATAAAATACAAAAAAAATAGTGTATCTATTACAGTAAAAACCCCAGACCGGATCCTCATCAGGTCCGTGAATCTCAAGAAGGAGATCTATCTTGATGTGGAAATAGCACCAGCCACACACAAGCAGAAGATGAACTCCACAAGGGCGCTACTCGACAGCGGCACAAATGGCATCTTTGTAGATAAAGAATGAGTTAAAAGGAAACAGATCCCCACAAAGAAATTGGAACGACCAATCCCCGTCTTTAACGTCGATGGTACAAGGAATTCAGCAGGCAGTATTACCCATACCGCTGAAATGATCATCGATTACCAAGGGCACCGAGAAAAGATAGAAGCCGAAGTTACCGACCTAGGCAAGAACTCGGTGATTCTGGGATACACATGGTTAGCCAAGCATAACCCCGAAATCGACTGGCAGAAAGGATCAGTCAAACTCACAAGATGCCCAAGGACGTGCTACTTCCTTCGGAATTCCCCGGTGTTTGTACGAACACTGGAAGAAAAAGAAATCAACGATATGCCGTACACGTATTGTACAATTAAGGCACTGGAGACGCCTAAGAAGGACCTTACAGTCGAAGAAATGGTACCTAGGGTTTACCACAAGTATTTGGAAGTCTTTTCCAAAAAAGCATCGGAGCGAATGCCCGAATGAAAACCCTGGGATCATGCCATAGATCTCAAACCTGGGTTTGTACCTAGGAAAGAAAAGCTCTACTCCATGTCGGTGGAAGAGCAAAAGGAAGTTGACACCTTCATTGACAATCAACTAGCAAAAGGCTATATAAGGCCTTCCAAGTCTCCCCAAACCTCACTGGTTTTCTTTATTCCCAAGAAGGATGGGAAGAAGCGAATGGTACAAGATTACTGGTATCTTAATGAGTGGACTATCAAAAATAACTATCCACTGCCACTCATTAGTCAGCTAATCGATCGGTTAAAAGGATCTAAGCTGTTCACGAAAATGGATCTATGTTGGGGATATAACAACGTACGAGTCAAAGAAGGCGACGAGTGGAAAGGTGCCTTTGTATATCATCAAGGAGCATTCGAGCCCCTGGTGATGTATTTTGGACAATGCAACTCGCCTGCCACATTCCAACAGATGATGAACGACACCTTCATGGACATGCAAGTTTGTGTCATTGTATACATCGATGACATAATGGTCTTCACAAAAACCGATGACGAAACGGAACATGACCGAATCGTACTAGAAGTGTTACGACGGTTAGAAGAGAACGACCTTTTCATCAAGCCGGAAAAGTGTATGTTCAAAGTCAAAGAGGTAGAATTCCTCAGGATGATAGTGTCCACGGAAGGAATCAAAATGGAAAAAGATAAGGTGAAAGCTGTGCTCGAATGGCTGACACCAACAACTATCAAAGGGGTTAGATCCTTCTTAGGACTAGCCAACTTCTATCGAAGATTCGTAAAGGACTTCTCGATCAAATCTAGACCTCTAAACGATTTGACGAAAAAGGACAAGGCTTGGATCTGGACACAAAAGGAACAATCGGCGTTCGATCAATTAAAAGCAAGCTTTACCACTGCACTGGTACTTGCTTATCCCGCGGATAATGCACAATACTGCTTAGAATGTGATGCATCAGACTTCGCAACCAAAGCAGTTCTTTCGATAGAGAAAGATGGGAAATGGCACCCCATAGCTTTCTCTTCACATAGTATGTCTCCCGAGCAACGTAACTATATGATTGCTGACAAAGAAATGCTTGCAATTATCTTGGCACTAGAGCAGTGGAGACACCATTTAGAAGGAGCGCCACAATTCGAAGTTTGGAGCGACCACGCCAATCTCCAATACTTTATGAAATCTCAGAACCTCAATCGGCGACAAGCGAGATGGGCGCAGTATCTATCTCGATTCGACTACGTTCTTATAAGGAAACCTGGAGCCCAAATGGGAAAAGCAGATGCACTCTCCAGAAGAAAGGATCACACGATCAGAATAGAAACCGACAACCAAGGAGTAACCGTGATCCCCAAAGAACATATTCAATCAGTCGAAGAAAGGATCGAGATAAGAGGTGAAGAAGAAAAGACTTTGGAGCGAATCAGAAAGGCCCAAAGCAAACTCAAGGAAGGAACTCTCACAGGGTTCACAATGGACAGCGATTTCATTGTCGTCAACAACAAAATTTACGTCCCCGAAGAGGATAACCTTTGGCAATCAGTCATCACTCTCTATCACGACTCCACGGTGGCAGGGCACTGTGGACCCGACAAGACGATTGAGCTTCTGACCTGATATTATTATTGGGAAAGAGTTCGATCACAAATAAAAGAATATTGTGCACGATGCGAGCGCTATGCACATATGAAACCAACCAATATCCCGCCAGCCGGGAAGATTCACCCCAATCCTATCCCAGAAGGACTGTGGCAGGATATCTCCGCGGATTTCATCACCGACTTACCAGCGAGCGATGGATATGACTCGATCCTCGTGGTAGTTGACAGATTTTCCAAAGAGGCAGTATTTATTCCCACCGTGAAGAGTGTAACAGCACTCCAAACGGCTAAACTATATAGAGATAACATGTGGAAAGTGCACGGGCTTCCACGTAGTCTCATATCTGACCGAGGACCCCAGTTCGCATCCCAGGTCATGAGAGATCTCAGCAAGATGTTGAACATCGAGCTACGCATGTCGACGGCATTCCATCCACAGACCGATGGACAAACAGAACATGTAAACAGAGATCTACAATAGTATTTAAGGCTGTTCACCGCAGAGAAGCAAAAATCTTGGGTGGATTGGCTGGCGCTGGCGCAATTTCATTATAATAACCGAGCGCACTCAGCTACCAGGAAGAGTCCCTTCCAGGTCATGCGCTCTTACGAACCCTGCATGGGAATAGAACCTCAGGAGGTTAAGGCCCCAGTGGCTAACTTATTTGCGAAAGATTTCGCAATGACCCTCGATCAGGTGAAAGACAATCTGAAGAAGGCGAGCGACCGGATGGTGACTCAGAATGAGAAGAAACGTTCTACGAGTCCTATTTATAAAGAAGGAGATCTCGTGTGGCTTAGCACCGAGAATCTGAACCTTCGATCGACACGTCAGTCTAAAAAGCTGACCGAAAGGTGGCTGGGCCCCTTTAAAGTAATAACTATGAAAGGCGACAACGCTGTGGAACTACGATTGCCGAGATCGATGAAGATTCATCCGGTAGTTAACATATCCCGGGTTAAACCTTATAAAGAACGTCTCCCAAGACAGCCGGTTTACAAGCCGGGTCCCGTACAGGTTACGGATGAAGGGCAAGAGGAATGGGAAGTGGAACAAATCATTGATTCGTGCTTCAAAGGACGATGTATGGAATTCCTTGTTCACTGGAAAGGATACAGTGACGAAGAACATACATGGGAGCCAGAAACCAACCTCGCTTTGGCAAAGGAGGCAATAAAGAACTTTTATGCGTTGAACACAAATGCTCCACGGAAGCTGCGAATGGCGCAAGCTTCTTTCGACGCTTTATTTAAGCCTTATGAGAATTTGACAGAGTCAATTCCCACCTTCAGTCGCCTAGAAGTCGACCCATAGAAGGGGGGTAATGTTAAATTCGACTCCTATTTAACCTAACACGTGACAGTCATGTGGCCAATCATGTGCTTTCGAGGTCACGTGACCTTATCATGCTTTTATCACGTGACTGTGGGAACAGTCTAGAACGTTCCACAACGTGTATTTAATCTCTGAGATTCTAGAAGGATCCAGGTATAGGCTACTTAATTACCGCGATCTAGAACTAGTCTAGACTCGCTTACTTATCTATGACATCATGATGACGCACTTATGACGACATACCCTATGCCCTATGCACAGACCATTCACAAACAGATACAAACATATGTAGGAGTATATATATTGAACATGCAACACCCCAAGAACTCCAGTCTAGTTCTTGTTGGGTTTCCCTTCAGGAAGAATTGCTCTAGTCTCTACTCTATAGCTAGGTTTAGTGTTGTGTCCTAGGGCTAGTCCTTAAGGTCGGCAATAGATCTTGCCTGACTTGAGGTGTTCCTCGATGAATTCCCTACAGGCCTCCTGTTCAGGAGGGCTTAGGGGGTATGTCTTGGCCCATTTTGGTATGAAAGAGTCCTTCAGTTTGATCACGTGATTGTATGACTTGGATGGGGGCAGAGAGGAGTTTGTCTTCTTTGTGAAGACACCAGCAAACTCCTTGAACACCATTGGTAGTGTGACAGTGGCCTTCTCTGCTTGTTGCGCCAAAGTCATTGAAATGGTGGTCTTCCTGATCCAATGTTCTGGTCCTTCCCCGTGCTTGAGCATAAAGCAGAACCATTCCGCTGGGGCCCATTGTGCGAACTTCTTGACAAATTCATCTTCAATATTGTACCTGTCGTCATGGTCAAGAAAATGCATTAGGTATCTTTGTTCCAGGATCCTGGATGCATCAGTCCGGGTCCACTTGTATTTGGACAGCACTATAGTTACCCATCCTTTGGTCCAGTTAATCTCTGGGTTGATCGCCCAGAACCATGGCATTCCTAGGATGATCTCATTCTTGCCACAATTGAGGATTAGAAAGTCTCATCGTTCCTTGACACCTCCGTAATCTATAACAATGTTAGTTTTGTGGGTGATAAGCCCTGACCTGTTTTTTGTTCCATTCATGTTATATGTCCGATGTGGCATATCTAGCTTGAATTCCGGTAATCCCATCCTGTATACTGCCTGCTTGGTAACAAAGCAACCAGTTGCTCCACAATCTATCAATCCTGCTGTTCCAACAATCTTCCTGCTCCTTTTCCAGATCGAGAGAAGTAAACGAATAGCATTATGTCTCGATCTAGAAATAAATACAGGAGCTAAGATAACCGAGGGAGGAGATGATGTTGGTCCATCCCTCCCCTTTAAAAAGATAAAACAGGAGGAGAAATGGAAGGGTGTTTGTCAGCAGTGAGGATGTTGATGTCCTCATTCTAGGTAGTGAAAGGACCTTCCTCTTCAAGAGGAAGCCGGTCTTTTGCAAGCTTGTTGTTCAGCGCTGTGGTACAGGCACGAAGCATTTGCTCATAGTTCTGAGGAGTGACTGTCTCCAGCAAGGTGTCCAGAGCTGCCTTGGAAGTGGTCCAAGTGGAGGAGGTGGTGGTAGAGTGGATGTTTTGTGGAGGGGGATGGCCTTTAGGTTTGTGAGAGCTGCTATAACCAGGATGGTTATGAGAGGAGCAGCCCTCCTTATTGCAGATAAAACAGCGACCTTCTTTATAATGTTTTGCATGTTCCACAGGAGATATGGTAAGACAATCCATGTCCATAGCATTGGGGTCATGGTGAGTAGTCCCTCCACCATAGGGAATCTGGGGACCCATCTTGATAGACCTGATTCGATGGAGGCTTCCTTCAATCTTAGAGGTTTTCGAGTAGATCTTCTCCATGGTGACTCCAGAGGAGTTAAGTATTCTGAAGAGGGCGAGTTGGGTGGCGATCTTGGGATTAATGCCCCAAAGGAACCATTCAGAGAGAGCATTAATATTGGAGATTTGGGATCTCACAGATAGGAGAAAGAAAGTGGAGATGAAGTTGTCAAATCCCTTGATATCATGGGTGTTCTAGCGAAGGCTTGCGAGTGAGATGCATGCGTGTGCTGCAGAATCCTGAGGGACAAAGGTGCTTTTGAAGGTGTTGCGGACTGTATCCCATATGATGTCACTGTTGGCAATCTTGTTGAACCATGTCTCTGCAAAGGCCTTTCCTCGGCCTTTAGACATTTGGTTGAGGAAAATAATGACTTGGGCTTGATCCCCAATCTTTTCCTCTATGAGGGCAAAGTAGGCCAACATGGCCATAAACCATCTTCAGGCATCTTTGGCATTGCTGCTGAATTCTTCAGGGAGAGTGGCTTTGAATTCTCCCATATCTTCTTCATCTGAGTTGTCGTCTTGGAGATCAGGGAGCTCTATGTCGATGGGGGAGGGAGGGGGGTTCTGATCCTGAGCAGTTGGGAAGGAGCATCCAATGGGGTTCTAGTGGATGCAGGGATGGAAGGAGTTGAACCTGAGGGTTGGAGGCAATGGGCACGAGATGTGCAGTAGGTTTGTTCTCATAGAGCTTGGGAAGGAAGGTTGGCAAGAGAGGAGTTCGGATTTGAGGGTTCCTCATCTTCGAGGAAGTTTCCAAGACCCCAATGACTTGTCATGATGGCTGGTTGCTACCACCTGGTAGCTCGGATGCTCTACCTCTTCTAGGGTAGTCCGATACTTAAGGCACAATGGCACTAAAGTAAAATAACCTTGATCTTTTGTTATGTCAACCGTGGCATAGCAAGTGATGCTGGATCATGTCAGCTGGTTCCTACCAGCACCAAGGTACCTCAGCAGTTATGCTCACCCACTAGGCATGGGACTCTTGGATAACTAACGGAATGTTCTCGGAACCTTACCTACTAGGCATAGGACTCTTGGTTACGCTTCACGATGCTGAGTGGGGAATGCTCCAAGCGAAAGGTGGAAACTACCTGGCTGGTGTGGCCTGGGCCTCATATCCCTCCCTAAGGTGATGCAGTTCCTTAGGCCCATTACGGGATATGGTGACACTAAGGTCAGTCACCCTAGGTAATTGGCAGTCTTCCTAGGTTTATGGCTGAGCCCCTGAAACACTAGAAGTTGCTAGCACTGGCTAGTGTGGGGATAACACAGATTGGACGATCTATATGAAGTGAGATTGCAATCGAGCGGAACCAGGATGAAATGATAGAATAGCATAGATCAAGGTTAGAGTTACATGAAGTGATCTAGCTACTTTATATAGGAGAGATCTAGATAAGGGCAGGCTTCTCTAGATCATATCGGGAAGTTACTATATAAGGTAACTATTGCCTATAAGAGAAGGCAGCTGAAGAGGTAAGTCCAAATAAGGATAAATGAAAGATGCTGACCATCAGATGGTATCCATTGATCGGCAAGTGCATAGGTTCAGAGCGATGATCGGAGAGATGGCGATGATGAAATACCTTTCATCATCGTGGAAGAAGCTGTGATTTGGAAATGGGGAGAAATCTGTCAGAAGGAAGAGTGCTGAGTGGAGGGTCGGGCCCCTCCTATGAACTGATCCCACAGCTCATTGGAGATTCCTTCATCATTGATGAGTAAATCCCACAGTGGCAGGGAGTCAGGTGCATCTAGAAAGGAAAATGATAGGTCAGGTGCCGGCCCGATGTCACCATCTGTAACATCCAGGACAATGCACCTCAAGGTCAAGTAGGACCATAGCTTGGAGCACTGAAGCTGCAAGTCCAATGGCTTGGAGGGATGATGTGAGCTGTTTCTGGATAAAAATAGACCAGAGATTGTGTGGATTGGTGTGAGCATAGTCCTTATCCCCCTCCTTTGAGTAAACATTCCAACATCTAGTGAGGAATCAGGCTTTGCACTCAATTTACCAGGATGGAAGTGGAACTAGGAAAGGAACTCTGACCAGCAGGCTTGCCAGCAAGTCAGGAGTTTGGATGTAGCAAAGTATTCAAGATTCTTATGATCTGTGACAACATTGATTGGAGTACCGGACCCTTTGAGGTAATGCCGCCAAGTCCAGAAGCATTCATGAATGGCAAGCAACTCCTTATCATGGATGTAGTAATTGAGTTCCGGGGAAGAAAGTGTGTGTGAATAAAAGGCAACTGGTCATATCTCCTGGTCTGGACAATGGATGAAGAGGATGGCTGCAACTGCATAGTCGGAGGTGTCGGTTTCAACAATCATCAGAACATCCAGAATCCAGTGGGTTAGGATAGGAGCAGAGGTAAAGGCCTCCTTGAGGCTACAGAAGGCAGAACAACAGGAGTCATTGAAGTTCCATGGAATGCCCTTGCAGGTGAGGCAGGTCAAAGAAACAACGATGGTGGAATAGTTGTCAATAAAATGACAATAAAAGTCTGTGAATCCTAAGAAGGATTGAACATCCTTTATTTTTCAAGGCTCAGGCCAGTTTTGGATAGCCCGGACTTTGTTGTGGGACATGGTAAGTCTGGAGGGCAACAAGATGTATCCGAGATATTCCGTCGAGTCAGTGGACCATTTACATTTCTTGGGTTTGGCAAAAAGTCCATGCTTGCGGAGTCTTCAGAGGACTTCTCAGACATGGTTGCAATGGGAAGCCTTATCAGCAGAGAAGACAAGGATGTCATTCAGATAGACAATTACACAAATATCTAACATATTAGCAAAGATGGTGTTGATAAACCATTGGAAGGCCATGGGTGCATTGGTGAGTCCAAACAGCATTACAAGCCATTCATATGAGCTATAGCAAGTCTGAAAAGAGATCTTCCATTCATCACCTTCTGCAATCTGGACTAGATGATAAGCATGTCGGAGGTCGATCTTAGTATATATTTTAGCATGGCTCGGAGTGTCAAAGAGATCTGAAATGTGGAAAAGGGGGTAACAGTTTTTTTTCATGATTTTATTCAGTCCTTGGAAGTCGACACACAGGTGGAGTAACCTGTCCTTTTTGCAAACAAAGAGAATCAGAGCTGCATAAGCAGAGGAGGATGAATGGATGAATCCCATAGTGAGGTGCTCATCAAGGAAGTCTCAGAGAGTGTGGAGTTCGGATGGAGAAAGGGAATAGGTGGTGCTGAGAGGGAGTAATGCTCCTTCATCCAAATTGATCTTTAGATCATACTTTTGGTGCAGAGGGAGTTCAGAAGCCTTGCTTTTACTGAAAATGTCTGCAAAGTCATGGTACTCTGGAGGAATGCTAGAGAGATCGGTGGGTTCAGAGGTGGAAGTAGAGTGGAGATCACTTCCCTAAGGGCAGAGTTGCAAATAGAATTGAATGGAGCCATCAAGGTGACAAGCCAATGCAAAAGCAGCAGCATTGACCATTGCAATGGGGGGAGGTCTCAGTTTGGAGAAGCTCGGTGAGTCGGAATTAGGAGGGTCAGCCGGAGGGGAGCTCGGAGTTGTTGGTATGCCCTGTTCAGGTGAGTGAAACAATATACTGCCTGAAACCCAGTCAATCAATGGATTGTAGTGGGTGAGCCAGTTGTATCCCAAAACAAGGGAACAGGATCCATCCAACGAAGTAACGTAGAATGTCATTGGAGTGACATCACTAGTTTTGAAACAGATGGAAAGGTTGACAGCTTGGGTTATCATGGAGTTGGAAGTGCCATTGAAAAGTTGGATTTGGAGTGGAGAAACAGGATGGGCAGGAAGATTATGTTTATTAACAAAGAAGTTGTCAATAAAATAATTGGAGGATCCAGAGTCTACCAGCACAGAAAAGGAAGGGGTGTTATAAGATACTAGGAAAATGATAGGTGTAAGAGACTTTGGATCCAAAAGAGTGGATGCATTAAGGCAGATCTCCTTAGATGCACAGAGGGCATCAATGCAACTTCCAGTCTGTGCAAAGCACTGGAGGTTGTAGACTATTTTTTCATCTCCTTAGTGGAGACCTCCAGTTTGATTTCCAGAGTTGTCTTGACAGCATGGGCCTTGGAGGCCTGAAGGAAGACTTGGGGCATTCTTTAGCAACATGTCCAGAGACTCCACAAAACATGCAGAGGCCATTGTTGAAGTGCTGCTTGTGCTTGGCAACAGTCAACTTGCCATTCTTACCAAGCTTTGACGAAAGATTGGACTTGTTGGACTTGGGTGCAGTGGAGCTGGCAGCCTTTGCCTTGGCTTCCTTGGAGTCCTTAGAGAATTCAGAGGAAGGTCGGTAAGAGAAATGGTTGGTGGAAGATGATTTATCTGTGGGGATTTTGTTGGAGGATTTTGGGGGATGAGACTTCATTTGCTGGCTAAGTTTAGACTTGCATTCCTAATAGTGGGCATTGATGGCTTGCACTAGGATACAGAGTTCAGAGATAGTCAGAGGCTTTCCGATGCGGGAAATTTCATCCTTGATACAATTGGAAAAACCATTGTAAAAGTGGTTCCAGAGTGCACCTTTTCTGTAATCTTGGACTTGTGAAGCAATCTGATTGAACTCCATGACATACTTGTTGATATGCTATGTGTTCTTCATAGAAAGTTGATTAAGCTGATGTTCAGCATCTTCGAATGGATCATGTGGTCTAAAGTTGGTCCAGAGCTCTAAAGCAAACTCTTTGAAATCATCCATCCAAAGTGGATGGAGATTCAGATCTGCCATCTCTAGGAGGTTGGGCTCAAACCATTCAAGGGCCATGTCCTTCAGGTATAACTGTACATAGGTGACTTTAGCACGGTTAGTATGAAAGGCTTTAGGGTGGTCCTGAAAATTAAGTTCTAGCTGGACAAAGAAAGCCTGGAGTTTGCATGGATCTATCCCACTGAACTGGTCCAGTTCTTGGACCTTAGTACGGAGGTTAAAAGAAGACTTGCAATTGGAATAAGCAAGGCCATTAATAGCAGATGCAAGCTAAGCTAATGCACCCTGTGGAATCTGCTCATATTCTGCATTGGAGGAATGAGGGGAAAGGTCAAAATCCTGGTCATCATTGGAAGGGTCATCCCCAGGACCTCTGGGATCTTCCAGATCTTCAGAATTTTCTGGCTCATCCAAAGATTCACCCATTCTGGGCAGAGTATATGTAGAATGTTGCTCAGAGTTCTCATCTTCTGCAAAGAGGTCTATTTGAGGACCTGGTGTTGGTGAGGGTTGACAGGCCAGCCCTTGGGAAGTGGAACAAGGTGTGTGACAAGCAGAGAAACTTCAGAATTGCTCGACGATTTCCAGGCCTCATTGAGAGCTGCCGAAGACAGAGAGAGGGTTGTAATAAGGGGATAATGGAGGATTGTTATCCATGGCATGAGTTTGTGAGCAGGTAGTACAAGTAGCCATGAATAGGACATGACAAGATTGAGTACGAATATACTGTTAAGATTGCAGATGGATGGGAACTTAACCAAGGGTCTATCCGATAGTGACCCCAGAGATCAAAGCTGATGGGACTTGGCTTTACCTTATATAGTGCACCCTTGTAATGTCTGGTCCCGGATTTTGGAGGTTGAAGGATAGAGCAGATCCTAAGCCAGAGTTGCTCAGTTTGCTTACAAGTGGAGGACAATCAGAAGGGAGAGGATCTCTTAGTTGGTATTTGTACTGAGGTTACATGGGGGTACATGAGGGTTTATATACTATCAGGACTTGTAATCAGAATGAGTAAGTAAAACACAGGAAAGTCGGTCTGGACATGGACATCAGACAATGTCAGTTAGAAGTCAGATGACATCAATCAAAGTATAGTAGAGGTCAAAATGTCAAAGGTGATCAGAAAGGTGTCTAGTAGTTGGATAGATGCCAATGAATAAGATTTGAAGGTTAGGGGCCAAGTCCAAGTCAAGAAAGGTCTGGAGTTCATAAATTCAAGAGCTATGGAGACACCGGAGGAGTGGAGTTGGATCTAAGAAGGTTACGGAATATGACACTGCCTCCCAAGTCCTTCCTGTATTGGAATAGCCTTTTCAATGGATCAAGTACTGCTATCTTCTTGATATTCCCAATAATTGATGATCTTCTTCTTGATTTCATATTCCTCCTCTGTTTCAATTAGATCTGAAGGGGGCTGTGAGAAGTTTGGACCATGTTTAGGGGTTTTCCAATATGACAACAGGAGGAAGGTGTGGAAGACATTATGAATTTTCCACATTTTGGGGAGTTTGAGGTGGTAGGTGATTGTGGAGATGACCTTGACAATCTTGAAGGGTCCAGTTTATTTGGCTGTGA
>JBBPUP010000523.1:5505-17466 GCA_038094735.1 Exsudoporus floridanus
CAAAAGGCCATTCGACAGCGTCGAGGGGAGGGTCTTGAGTCTGAGCGGGACCGCTCACTGGGGATAACGAGGAGGACATTCGAGAGATACAAGGCAGAGAGTGGTCGGGAGATAAGGAAGACGTCCGAGTGTGGACCTGTTGGGCGGCTGACTTTGAAGCTGGGTGGGTCCAAACAAGACGTCTATTGTCTTCTCCGAGTGTTGTTCGGACCCAACGGATCATTCAGGCTGTGCCGTCTTGTGGTGGATTCTTGCAGACAGGTTGCACGTTCGGATAAACACCCGCTGATATATTGATCTCCGAGTGCCTGTTTCGTGACTGGCTTGGATATAAATGTCAGACAGTCTGGTAACTGATGGTATCCGTCCCAAAAAGGAAAGCGACTAGTGTTCGATACAAATTTGGAGTGGGAACACCAACTCATTAGCGAGCGAAAAGAGCTCATTTGCCAGGTGCTCTCTGCCCGTACGAAAACCAGGGTGCATGATGTCATGGCCCCATTTTATTCCGACCCTCATTTAAATAAACCTCGAGCGTCTCTTTTTTCTTCTTATCTTTCCCGTCACCTCTTCCTCTAACAATGCTGCCCTCCTCCAGATACATCGGCGGCATTGCCCGCCCAAGGGACTTGCAGGTCGTTACCAAGTCCAGAGCTGGCAGCTTGGACAAGTTCAGACTCGACCAGTCTCTCCCTTCAGACAAGTACGAACACTCTTTCATATACCGTGCAAGTTGTTAACCTTGAAAACTTTGCAGTGACGCTTCTCCCATGTCGGCACGCGTCCCCGGGCCCTCCCACAAATCCATTGCTGCCCAAGCGTCGCAGAGGTCATCCAATGACCCAGCGCCACCCAGTGGTGCCGAGGCCCTCATTGAGAACGTTCGGCCACGAAGCACATCTGTTACTCCTATCGATGCTTCCCTTATCGCCCAATTGGCACCTCAGCCGTCCTTTGCATCTCGCCAGACCCGCGGTTTTCACACGTCTCTACGTATCCCCTACGATTCGACTTCCTACAATGTGACTGACGTGCCTGAGTTCTTCGTCAAGTACAAAGAACACCGCGCCACTCCTTCCAGAGACCCGGTGAGAGCCCCATTGCCGTTTTCGGAGGTCGATAACTTATTGCCTTGCAGGAAGCGCATGAGCGCAGACCCGACGACTTGGGTTTGATGCCAAGACTTGCCGATTCCATCCGCTCGGGTGATGTCGTCGCCACTACGCGTCGTTTGAAGGCCAAGATCCCCGTCGAGCATCACGCCGCCGAGGGCCACGTCGTTCATCCTTCTGGCTTCGTGGTTCCTGGTCCGGGTCACACCAGCACTTCGGATGTTGCACGCGCCAAGGAGAGAGAGCGTAACGAGAAGCTGGATCAAGCAACACAGACAGCCGCCGTCGCTCGTCGCGTTCTCGAGTCCGACTTTGAAAAAGTCGACGCTACAACGCTTCCCTCCTTGCACAAGGTTCCTTTCGAGGTCCACGAGCCGGACGGCACTGTCAAGCATCCCAGCGGTTTCGTGCCCCCAACACCTGCCCACAAATTCAGGCACACCGTCGACACCATTGACCTCAGGGACCGCAAGGTGTCCGCCGTACGACAGAGACCTAGGCAGCCATCTCCGCCCCGCAGAGTTTTAAGGGCCATGCACACGTCCTCGGCGCCGCAGGCTTCTGAAGACAGTTAGGACGTGGTAAAGCAGAGAGATGTACGAATATGACGAGATGATCGGCCCGGGTCTCGGGCGCGATGTTGTGGATGACAAGGAGTGTTGCACCTCGACATTCGAGCATGCTCAGTATACACCTGCATCATAAATTTTATCCATCACGCTTGTCCAATACCATCAGTGTTTGGTCCTTTTCCATCGAGAGCCCGCAAAGATCCGCACATGGCAAAGATATTCCGTGTATGTGAATGACTCTTATAATGAGTTCTAGTCGAATAGATCCTAGGCTACAATATATATTACGAGCATCTACTAACACAACGAATTGAGTTACAGTAGTCACCGGCGTGAGTGTAAAAGACATCACTCGTCGTGCTACTCCATGTCGGACGTTCCAAGTTGTTAGTGACGCGAACCACCGGGCTGAATCACATGACCGCTCACTTCAGCCCTCCCAAACGACCCGACTCGAAAACCAGGTGACATATGGAGCCTTGGGCAAGACGACGGGCACTTTGACCTGCCCGAGGTTATGACTGCCCTCGTCCAGTTTCAGCTGTCGAAAGTCGCTAAACGTCCCAGGGCGGACGAGCCGCACGGTCGGTGTGCGGAATAATTCGCGTGCGAGGGCCCAGGCGATGTTCTGGTTTGATCGGGCCAGCTCGTCGAGCATGCGTTCCGTCGCGCGTGCGAGGTCCGAGGCTGGAGAGAGCGGGAACGTGGGATCCGGGGAGCGAGAGGGGTATGCGCGCCACGTACCTCGGTCGCTAGCGAGCTCGACAAAGAATCCGATCGTGGCGGGGAGACGTCGATCGTCGATCGTCGTGGTCCAGTCGACGACCTGGACGAGCACGTCGGGGTCCACGGACGACATCGCCGCTCTCAACTCTCTTTCGGTGACCATGAAATCTGGGAACCGGATCATGATGCTGTCGATGGGAGGTGTCGGTCAACGACATGCACAGTGCGGGGAACGCTCACTTGCGGCGCTCGACGAACTGGATGATGGGGACGCCGTCTGTAGGGTCGAACCCGGCGACCTCGACCACGTCGCCGAGACGATAGCGCCAGAGGCCGTCTTGGGTCGTCAACACGAGTTCGTAGTGTTTTCCCGGCTGAACCTCCCACTGGCGGACACATGCTAGTCAGCAAAGGAGCCCCCCCCCCGCGTCCGGCGAAAAAGTCACTCACGAGTTGTGCGAAGGCACTGATCGAATCACGCTGGTTGATATCCAGAAACTCGATGATGGTTTTTCTGCTCGGTTTGAACTGGTTCAACTCGAGCGAGTTGTAGGGCGACCCAATCCAGACCTCCGTGCTTCCATAGCCACGAGCGCGTATGTCTACTTTGGGTCCGAGGAACCACTGGGCCTACAGAAGAACGATGAGGGGAGCAAGACAAGACAACCGGACGATGAAACGCACCAACGGGATAGATGATGCAAAGGAACCACTGGCGATTGCAGTGACCGAACGCAAGTTCGGCCAAACGTGTTTGCACCACCCTAGTCGAGAAGACGGTCGGCCGAGGCTACGCAGCTCTGCCGCACGTTCGGGGTCCGGAGAGATATTCGGCTATTTGAAAGGCTCACGTCGTCGGCATGCACGTCGATAAGCCTGTACAGTACTTGCCTCCAAGTGATGCCGAACGTCTGCTACCCCGTCCAAATCTGGGATAGTACCCGTCGCGATACAGTCCACCACTAGATCGAATTCTATATCGAGGTGGCGTATCACATCCACGAATGTACTCAGGAATGCCATGCACATGGTCTCGAGGGACCTGCTGCCGACTGCAAATAGTGCATGTATGAGAAGAAAAGAGCGCCACTTTTTTATGAATCCAGTGGCATACGGTGCGGCGTGGTCGAGTACTAGAAAGGTGACGACTCAGCAAGATATGATGAGGAGTGGATGGTTCGCGCCATACTGAATGTTGCCATCTTTTCTTCGTCCCTTTCAGGGTCCAGATACAAGCGCATCCTCCGGGTCACGACTGTCCCACAGGTTAGGTAGATGGTCTTGATGGGATCACCTTCTTCCTCGACATTCATTCGATCACAGCCGAGATACCATATGTATGCCGTAGTGCGTCTGCGGAGGGGATCAGAGATCGCCCACGCTACAGATTTCGCGGATCTAATTTTCGACAGGCGATTATATTTGGGAAAGGTCTTCGGAAGACCACCAGACGTCGAGCTGGACTCGGCGAGATAATCGGGGAGTCCAGGGGCAAACAAATCGACGATTGCGCTTGCTCTGCACGGTTTCTCGAAGAACCTGGCAAGGAACGGAGCGTATGAGTCATAGGTCGTGAATTGGACCGTTTTCCGAAATGAATCGGAAAGGACGCGATCGTCCATTCCATCGATGGGGCCGGTCGTCGCATGACGGAATTCAGCGAGCTCGGATGCGGTCTGAGCGAATTGGGTGTTGTAGTTGGCCTTGACGATCCTGGACCGAAGCGCGTCCATTCGCCATCGCAGCTGCTCAGCGAGCAAGGGCGGGTTAGAGGGAAGCAGGTCTGGGAGATGCATGAGCTCTAAAGTTGCGTCCGTAATGCGACAGAACCTGCCTGGACTTTAAGTAGCTGCCGGGAACCGAGACGTTGTCTTGACGGTCGGCAAATAGGAGCGAGGAAGCTCCGGACAGACCGCACAAGAGACCCACGGCCAATTGCTGGGCAGCCCTTCTTCGCTTCGCTTGATGGGGGAAATGGATGCACCATTACATG
The DNA here is from genome assembly GCA_038094735.1 of Exsudoporus floridanus. Classification (NCBI taxonomy): domain Eukaryota; kingdom Fungi; phylum Basidiomycota; class Agaricomycetes; order Boletales; family Boletaceae; genus Exsudoporus; species Exsudoporus floridanus. The sequence goes on from JBBPUP010000523.1 coordinate 9,909, forward strand.
TAAATCGACATTGAGATCTGAGACATCCATGACCCTGACCCCGTGTATCGAATCAAACAGACAGAGTCGCGTGGACCTTGCTCCTCAAACGCGGATCGTCGTCCGAGCTTGGAGCCAAGAAAGTGACTTGGGGGACGGTGGTTGTGAGTATGCCGTAGGGCTGTCCGAATGAATGATAAATCTGACGTAGTAGGATGACGCGCTCGGGTTCCGAAGTGGACCGGGAGACCGACTTCACGATGCTAACCGAAAGGGTCAAGCGTGATGAAAAGGTGATGCACACGGCTTTGCCAATGCCATATTTGACAGTATCAAATGGAGATAGCCTTGAGGGGGCCCGTTTTTCTGCAGAGGCAGCACCTGGACCCTGAGGGCCTGCCAACGGTCAGGTTCAAACAGGACGGGTGCAGAATTCAAGATTGATACAGTGATGGGGTGAAATGAGAGACCTTGTCGGACAAGATGACTTGTGATTCAGGGCTCAAGATCCTGAACCACAGCTCATCACGCTCTGAACAGGATATATAGAAAGAATATTCTTGTTGCGCTGGTTGACTTGTGGTACATATATAGTAGTCACTCGTGCACGTGACTTGCTTACAGCATATAACACTCCAATCAACGTTGACGCGCCCTTTTGCTCCAAACCACCACTACCACCTCACACATCACTCAAGTTACACACTTTATTACCAATGTCTGGACGCGGAAAGGGCGGAAAGGGTCTCGGAAAGTAGGTTTGGTAGCTCTTTATCTGAGGTGACCCACGCTGACCGGCGGCCTAGGGGAGGTGCTAAACGCCACCGCAAGATCCTTCGTGACAACATACAAGGTATCACAAAGCCTGTATGTATTGTTTCCTTTACCCAGGCTGTGTCTGACACCTGCCTGAACTTTCCAGGCCATTCGTCGTCTCGCTCGTCGTGGCGGTGTGAAACGTATCTCTGGTCTTATCTATGAGGAGACCCGTGGTGTTTTGAAGATTTTCTTGGAGAACGTGAGTCACGACCTAGATAGTCATTTCGGTTCTGGTCTTTAACTCCGTGTGCCAGGTCATCCGTGACTCTGTCACTTACACAGAACATGCCAAGAGGTGAGAAATATTTTCGTAGTTCTGTATGTTGTGCGCAGTCTGACTTTTCTGATATAGGAAAACCGTCACTGCGCTTGATGTTGTATATGCCCTCAAGCGTTCAGGTCGTACCCTCTACGGTTTCGGTGCCTAAGTGTCGTCATTATGTCGTGCGTGGCCGTAGGCCGCTCAGATTATGATTCGATTCGTGAATGTTTGGCGCGTATATGTTCTCTTACTATTATATTTGTACATTACGATTACGGTCAATGTTATGTTGCTGTATGAGACCATCCGTTTCGGTAATCATAAACCCATGCCTTTCCATCCTCGACAAAACCAGTAGCCCTCTGCCGACTCGGCCCTACTAGAAGTTGGTTTGATGTAATGGACAACATGGAAGTGGGGCTCCAGCAAACGCACCCGGAACTCTTGCAACAAAGGATGGGCAAAGTGTTTGAGCCTAGATTCAATAAAACGTTGGCAACAGTCATGGTGCGGTGTCTTGACCTACAACAGTGTCCCCCCTCGGTGCCCTTTTGTAGCCACCTGCAGATTATCCTTAGCGAAGTCGAATACTGACTGACATATATCGAGGCTGCTCTCCACGTCTCGGGTCTTATATCCTGAGAAATTGGCAGCCATGTCAGAGAGGATTATGTCTGCCATCCCAGAGGGATTCTCGGGGGTGCTAAGCGCAGCTTTGACGGCCGCCCCTGACTGGGGAGTTAAGAAGTCCATCTGCATGGTGTGCACGCCCGGTATCGGCGCCATAGGCAACAAATCAACGGATACGATGATACCTCTCCTGTGCTTAAAATCCCATGGGCTCGACGCGTTGATATTGATTTCGGCCCCGGGCACTCGTCCTGATCTGAAGCTATAGTCATAGTCGACGTCTGAACCATCCCGGTTCGGCATTGACTCGGCGGCGTCGATCCACCCGAGCTTTTCTGCGACAACTTGGCTCCAGCCTCCTGGAGCTGCGCCGAGGTCCACAACCGCGCGTACATCTTTCTTGGATAGGAAGGAACCCCAGGCGGTGTTGAGCTCGAGAAGTTTGAAGGCGGAGCGGGAACGGTAGGCGTTGGGAGATGCGTTGCGTTGTTTGACGTATGGGTCGCGAGATTGTCGGGAGAGCCATGAGCGGGATGCGGAAGTGAGCTTTTTATGGAGAATGGGGGATGGGCGGAACGACATTTCGGGAAAGGGGATGGTGGAGCGTTGGCGTTGTTTGGATCAGAAGGTCTTGACAAACAACCGTCCCAAATGTGGACACTTCGACACGGACCAATTCGAGCGGGATATTCTACGGGGGTGTTCCCGATGCCAGCTACTACATTGGTGCCGGGATACAAACAAGTCGAATCATTTGGACCTGATGAGGATTACCTCGAGGAAGAGGAAGAGGTTTCATACGTCACGCTTGATCTAGGCGTGGTAGAACCTACCTTGCTGCCAAGCACCTCTACGTACAGATTGATCGTGAGTGTAGCCTCACTCGTTCACTGCGCTGACGATAAAGAAGAACGCGAAAGGGCTTGGATGCACCAACGCCATTCTTACAGCTTTCCGGCTCGATATTCAAGGGTCGTCATGACACGCTTCTCGGTACCGAGCTCCTATTCACGGAAGAAAAAAGTAGGTATAGTGGGAGTCTTTCTCCGTCCTCGACACTGAACGGGGAGTGTAGACGACACGCAGCCAAACAAGCGTTCTTTGGCTCATGTTGGCTCCACTGAACAGCGCATCCGCTTCAAGGAAGTACAACTCAAAGAAAAGGCACGACCCGAACCGACGCCTTCGGAGCCTAATGCACCGACTCTCTATGAAGAGGTAGCGTCCATGTACGTGGACGCGGAGTCGGACAGGATAGCCTCCCAACCACCTTCCTCTGGTCAACTCGAGCAGCCTGGTGGTAGCGGTGCGACTGACTCTGCGTCTCCCCGCAAAAGGAAGAAAGGATCCAGAAAGGGGAAAGAACGCGCGGTGGATGCGAACGAAGAAGATATTATGGACGTCACATAGGTCCTAGATCCCTCGCTGGGGACGCCACTCACGACAGAGGTCATTTGATCTTCCTATCAACTTTGCGGTTTGTGGGACCGGTTCGATACGCGTACGATACGCGGTAAGCAGACTTTGGTCTGGTGATATATCGCCTATCCAAGATGTCGAGACGTATTACACGTGCTTTCAATACTGCCTCAAAGTGGTCTCACATAACCATGAAGGGTTGGGTTCTCGATATCTCTGATTTTGTTGTGTAGTACGTAATTCGAAGGGTTGTATGTAATATGGTGGCCACCCGATACAAACAGAACCAAACAAGGGCCATGAAAAAGTAGCGAGTTTGGTTTTGCCGTTTGCTCGCGTCGCCATCGAAAAAAGCACCTGCACGTTTCACAGCCATGACCTCCCCTGCACCTTCTTCAGATGGCATTGGCATTGCGAACCTCCCTAACCAGGTTCGTGCTCGCATGTCTCAGCCAGTTCACTAGACATTGAACACCCCATGTCGTGTTCTTCACCTTTTGCGTTGTAACAGAGACACAAAATCGTCGCCAAGCGTGGTGCCCACTTCACCATGATGGTTGTCGGTGCGTCGCGTCATTTTTGTCGCGTTTTGCCCACGTCGAATGTGTTCTGGACGATACAGGTGAATCTGGTCTTGGCAAGACCACTCTTGTCAACACGCTCTTCACCACCGAGTTGTCCTCTGCCAAGAACTACTCTAGGCGTCACCACAAGCAGCTCGACAAGCTGACCGAAGTCGAGATCATCAAGGCAGAGCTCGAGGAGAAGCAATTCAAAGTCAAGCTCAGTGTCATCGATACCCCGGGATTCGGCGACTATGTCAACAACCGTGATTCTTGGACCCCGATCGTTGATTTCATCGATGACCAGCACGAGGCCTACATGAGACAGGAACAACAACCTCAGCGCGAAGAGAAGACCGACCTCAGGGTTCATTGTTGCTTATACTTTATTAGGGCAAGCGGACACACGTAAGTTTTTTCACTGTTATGCAATCCTCCTGTACAAGCTCATGTTCATTTGACTCCAAAGTCTGAAGCCTCTTGACATTGAGATCATGAAGCGTCTTGGCACGCGTGCCAATCTCATCCCTGTTATCGCCAAAGCTGATACCATGACCCAAAACGATCTCTTTGTCTTCAAGCAGCGCATCCGGGAAGTCATTGCCGCACAGGGGATCCGTATTTATCAGCCCCCTGTGGAGACCGATGACGAGGCGGCCGCGGAGCATGCTCGTATGCTCGCCGACGCCATGCCGTTCTCTATCATCGGTTCGACCGAGGATGTTCAAACACCTGACGGGCGCGTGGTCAAGGGTCGTGAATACCTCTGGGGTGTTGCGGAGGTTGAGAACGAGAACCACTGTGATTTCCGCAAGCTGCGTTCGCTTCTTATCAGGACGCACATGTTGGACTTGATCTCGACGACCGAAGAGCTCCACTACGAGAACTACAGACAGCAGCAGATGGAGACGAGGAAGTTCGGGGAACCAAAGGTCAAGAAGGTGGACAACCCCAAGTTCAAGGAAGAAGAGGAGCAGCTCCGCAAGCGCTTCACCGAGCAGGTCAAGGCCGAGGAGGCGCGTTTCAGACAATGGGAACAACATGTATGTGGAGATTGCTTCGCGACGAACTCTACTGATGTAACTGTCCGCAGCTGATCGCGGAGCGGGACCGTCTCAACAAGGACTTGGAGATGGCGCACAGCGCCATCAAGCAGTTGGAGGGGGAGCTCGACAATCTTCAAGCTGGCTATGGTCGCGGAAGTGCCAGACGATAAACATTGCCTGGCGACGTGTACTATGTATTACCGAGTTGGAACTCTTTTCTACATTGGCCAAAAAATACATGACTGCGTATACCCCGCCTTTACACTCCTTTCTGTTCTAGCTCTATTCTTGATAGTTGATGCTCGTACTTTTGCGTTTCGCCCACTTCCTAGTCCGTACACTTAAACACTCATTTAGTGGACCTTTTTTCCTAACTTTCTGCCTTGATGCTCACCGTACGCTATAGAAGTTTTCCAAGTGGATTGAATCTGAGTGTAAATGTGACCAGGTTTCCATGCCCCCCTGGCTGTTTGGCTCGGAGTCCTGAGGAATGGGAAACTGATCTAGTGTGTTTTCACAATATTGCTTCTCTTCCACTAGCATGTCTGCATGCCAAAGCAAAGGACTGAGCTCAGTCAGTTCCTTGATGTTCTCATTTGCCCAATCATTCATGCTGGCTGGCTATGGTGCAGAGTTTGGCATATTGGGTCTTATAGTGGTGAAATGGACTGTACATGCACTGATTATATGTTATTTGATAGGTCTTGCATGAACTCATTAGAGCTTTCTGCTTGTGCAAGCATATTTATGACAAATCTGCTCTTTACATCTATGCAGGTGAGTGGAAACCTTTGGATGTTGTCCAATACTATGGACCTAAGCTATGTCTACTCACTTCAGTGTAGTTTTACATGTTGTTTATTTCAGCCTTTTGATCCCATAGCATAGTAAAAGCATGCTAAGCACTAACTGTAGGATGAATTGGATATAACAAGATTGCATAAGCAGCTAATAAGCTAAAATAAGGAATGTGTAAAATTACTAATGCATGTGACTAGAATGTTACATACATACAGTGGCTCAAAAAAATGTCCATATGTTTGGTCATTTTTCACTAAATGTGATAACCCCCAATAATCCCTAATTCCTGCCCTAAACTATGAGTGTATGAAATCAAGTACCTACTCCTGGCTTTCTATGGGCACAAGAGTCAAGGGATTTGAGGAAATGGCAGCCATTTCAAAATGGTAACTCATGCAGACAGTTTTTTGACTTTAAATTTTGATTACATATATTGGACCCTAGCATGCTGTAATATGGTTACATACATTTGATAAGGGTTCCATCATGTTACCTTTATGTAACTGAGGGTCAGACAGCATATACATATAAATCCCACCATTCCATGTTCATCTTCCCATCTTCACCATGAAATCCATTTCTACCTCTCAAAGAAACAATATCATCTCTCTCTCCTCTCTTGGTCTTTCCTCTAGGAAAATTTCTTTCCAAACTGGCCTAGGGAAGTCTACTATATGCCAGGTTCTTCAGAAACTCCAGCCAGAGAAGACTAGGCTTCATGGTGGCCATCCTTCAAAGCTTACTCCTACTAACAAGAGGGCTATTGTTTAGCAAATCATTACTGGCAAGGCCAAAAATGCTGTTTATGCTTCTCAATACATCAATTCCATCATTGATGCTCCTGTCTGCCCTCAAATTGTGAGGAATACTCTCAAGAAAGCTTTATTAAAGGCTGTAATAAAGAAGAAAAAGCCTCTACTATTCAGTGGTCACAAGAAGAGAAGGTTAGCCTTTGCTCTCAAGTACCAGCATTGGACTGTAGAGGACTGGAAGAGAGTTATATGGTCAGATGAGACCAGAATCAACAGGATTGGGTCAGATGGGCAAGAGTATGTGTGGAAAAAGAAGGAACAAGGGCTGATTGCTAGAGAGGTCAAAGGTACAGTCAAGTTTGGAGGAGGTTCACTGATGGTATGGGGCTGCATAGGGTGGAATGGAGTAGGGGTTTTGAGTGAGGTGGAAGGAAAAATGGATGCTGAACAGTATGTGGCCATTTTAGAGCAGGGGTTGCTGCAAAGCATGAAGAAATCTGGAATTCCAGAAGATGACATTATCTTTCAACAAGATAATGATCTCAAGCACACCTCTAGAAGAGCCCAAAGGTGGTTTGAAGAGCAGAAAATCAAGCTTCTGGACTGGCCTGCACAGTCTCCAGATTTTAACTCTACTGAACATACTTGGAATCACCTCAAGAGATGCCTCTTAGCTTATAAGAGTGCTCCTATAGGAGTTCATCAATTGTGGGAAAGGGTAGTAGAGGAGTGGGGCAAGATTGATGAGGAGCAGTGTCAAAAATGGATAGAAAGCATGCCTGGAAGGATTGAAGCAGTTATCAAGGCTGAAGGAGCTCATACCAAGTACTAGATACCCAGCTTTATATAAGATCAAAAAGCTCTCCACATGAGTTATCATTTTGAAATGGCTGCCATTTCCTCAAACCTTATTCAAAGCCCTTGACCCTTGTGCCCATAGAAAGCCAGGAGTAGGTACCTGATTTTATACACTCATAGTTTAGGGCAAGGATTAGGGGCTATTGGAAGTTATCATGTTTAATGAAAAATGACCAAACATGCAGACAGTTTTTTGAGCCACTATAATTGGAACAAAAGAGGAATATAAAATTGAGAAGATCATCAATTACTGGGGAATACTGAGAAAATGACAGTTCTTGATTTATTGGAAAGGCTATTTGTGTTGCCGACCTTAAGGACTAGCCCTAGGACACAACACTAAACCAGCTTAATAGAGACTAGGCGATTATCCTGAAGGGAAACCCAACAAGAACTAGACTGGAGTTCTTGGGGCGTTGCATGTTCAAT
>JBBPUP010000524.1:0-10405 GCA_038094735.1 Exsudoporus floridanus
AGAAGATCCAAGTGAGTGGAACCAAGATGAAGAGATAGAATAGTGTAGATCAAGGTTAGAGTTACATGAAGTGATCTAGCTATTTAAATAGAGTGGATCTAGATTAGGGCAGGCTTCTCTAATCCAGGTAAGGGAGTTACTGTGTATAGTAACTATTGCCTATAATAGAAGGCAACTGAAGGGAATGTTTAATAAAGAGATAGAAAATGGAAAGAGTAATCACTGGAGGGATTCATTGATCAGAGGGGCAATGTTAGTGTGAGGAATGCATCAACATCATGAGAGAAGCAATGATTGGCAAGGTGGGAAGGGGAACTGTTACAGATGGTGATACCAGGCTGGCACCCAACATTTCTTTTTTCCTTTCTAGACACCCCAGAATCCCTGCCACTATGGGATTTACTTGTCAATGACAAGGAAATCTCTGACAAGCTGTGAAACCAGTTTGTTGGAGAGGCTCAATCCTCCACTTAGCACTCTTCTTTCTGACAGATCTTTCCATCATCATCTCTCCATCTTTCTGATCATCACTTCTCTTCTCCACCCTGCCGATCAACACTTCTCCTATGATGATAATGCAATTCTTACATAGGCATCACCCCTCCAATCAATGGGCTCCTCCAGTGATCGCTCTTTCCATTTTCTACCTCTTCGTTGAATATTCCCTTCAGTTGCCTTCTATTATAGGCAATAGTTACTATACACATTAACTTTCTCATCTAGATTAGAGAAGCCTGCCCTAATCTAGATCCACCCTATTTAAATAGCTAGATTATTTCATGTAATTCTAATCTTGATCTATACTATTCTATCTCTTCATCTCAGTTTCACTTGCTTGGATCTTCCAGTCAATCAAGATCTGCAAGCTTGTTTCTGTCTATGCCTATCAGGGAACCTAAGGACTGCCACTTAGGCTGTGATAGTTGTCCGCTCCATCAAAAGGCCTTAGCATAGGTGAGATGTGGTAGCATCCTATTACCTTATCCTATAAAGGGCCTTGGGACCACATCACCCAAGGGAGGGATAGGAGACTCAGGCCACACCAGCTGAGTAGAGTCAGGTCCATTGTGGGAAGACTATTTCGCTGCAGTTGAAGGTCACATCCTTCTTCACCATGAAGTGTAACCAAGAGTTTCCATAGTGGATGAGGTTCTGAGAACCGTTACCTTCTGTTATTGGACAGTTGAGACACCTTGGTACTAGTGGAACTAGCTGATGAGATCCAGCATCACTTGTCACATCATGGTTGATGTAACAGGAACCAATTATCAGGTGGAGGAGGCAATAATGGAGAGATTTGTCAGAATGGAGATAGCTGGGTGAAGGGTTGAGCCCCTCCAACAAACTGGTTCCACAGCTCATCAGAGATTCCCTTGTTGTTGACAAGTAATTCCCACAGAGGTGGAAAGTCAGAAGTGTCTAGAAAGGAAAAAGAAAGTTCAGATGCCAGCCCAGTATTACCATCTGTAACATTACCCTCCTCGTACATCTGAAGTTGTTAAATTCACATCCTATTTAACCTAACACATGACAATCATGTGATCAATCACGTATTTTTTTATATCACATGACTTATTCTTTCTTTCATCATGTGACCATGAAAACAGTCTAGAATATTCCATGATATGTTTCTTTAATTACCACAATTCTAGACAAGTTGCTACATGTTTACTTAATTACCACAATCTAGAACTAGTCTAGACTTGCTTACTTATCTATGACATAGCTATGACATCATACTCTGTGCCTAGCACACAGACCAGTAGTCAATAGATACAAACAATGTATCATAGTATATATAGTTGAACATAAATGCCCCAAGAACTCCAGTCTAGTTCTTGTTGGGTTTCCCTTCAGGAAAATTTGCTCTAGTCTCTACTTCTCAAAGCTAGGTTTGGTGTTGTGCATCCTGGGAGCTGTACAGTTCCTGTAGGTCAGCAACAGAAGCTCCAGTTCAGATTCCTCAAGGGCTGCTGTTACTGGGGTTCTCCTCAAAGGCAGTAAAGTTCCAATTCTGGGAGGAGAAGGGGTTGGAGGAGGGGCAACAGGAGTGGGAGTGGCCTTGGAGGTTGCAGTGAGAGCAGCATAGCTCTGGGTAATGATACTGTGGATGTCCAGGGGCTGAGAGATTACAGAGGGGACAGTGGTATTGAGGACACTCAGATCTAAAGTGTCCAGGGGTGTTGCACTCAAAGCAACAGGGATGAGTGATGTGGAGGAAACTGCGGGGTCTGAGCAGAAGGGAAGGGGGAGAGGGTATGTCTCATGTGGTATGGGTACCAACATCCAAGCTTGGGGCAACTGTTGTGGCTCCAATGGCAATGGAAATCAATAGGAATTCCATAGGAATGGTGGGAGTGTCAATGCTCCTCTTTGGAGCTCTTGCCAAAATGGGGTGAATGCACTTGGAGAAGGGGGTAGGGGGTAACCCTGCTCAGAAAATGATTGCTCCCCTGCAGTGAAGGGAGTGGAAGGAGGAGAAAGGGGTAGAATGTCCTCCATGGGGTGGTATGACGGTGGGGGTGATAGGTTCCGGGGAGGAAGGCTGGGTGGGAATGCAGGTGGAGTTAGAGTCTGACTCTTGAGAAGATCCTCTAGTTCCTGGATTGTCTTCAGCAGGGCTTTTGCTTCTGCTGACGGAGCAGAGGGAATAGGTTCAGTGGGAGAGGGGATCACCAGGGAGTATGGGGTGATCATTGAAGAAGGAGTTTCTCTCCTCTTCAGAAAGAGCAGAAAAGATGGAAAGCAGGATGGCATCAATGGGTTCTCCAGGGAGGAGGAAGATGGAGAAATTGAATCCCTTGACATATAAAAGATCAAGGATAAGTTCCTGGGCAGTGGAGAGTCCCTGTTCGAGGCCAATGATGACAGAAGGGTTCTTGGTGGTAGCCAAGAAGAGGGGGTTAGGGGCACTTGCTGAGCATTAGGTGGCCTAGGTATAAAGGGTGTGAAGGGTAGAATATGCCCTGAACAGTTCAGTGATGTAGACGACTGGATTGTTGGTGGTGGAGGAGGGGAGATCCTTGAAGGCCTGGAACATCTGGGAGTTCTTGAGTAGGGATGCATAGAAGAGTTGGTGGGCAAAGACTGAGAGTCTTTCAAGATGAATGGAGAATGGGATGATGGTCATTGACTAATAGTCCTGATGATAGGGACAAGAAATGATGTGACAGAAACAGGAATGTTTCATGGCATGCCTGGAAACATCTAGGTCAAGATATTGGACTTGGAGACAAGCTTGGATGAGGGCTTGAGAGACTTGGGAAAGGGTGAGGAAGAGGGATTGGAGAGTGGGCATGCTGCTGAGCCTACAATCCATGTAGGCTTTTATATTCCTTTAGGATGGCAGTGGCATTGCTGAGGTTTCCCTCTGCCTCCCATGTTCTTTCCACATCAGAATAGCCTTTTCAGTGGATTAGATACTGTCTTCACCTTGGAATTTTCCAATGATTGATGATCTTCTCAATTTTGTATTCCTTCTCCATTCCAATTAGATCTGGAGGTGGCTGTGAGAAGTTGAGGCCATGTTCAGGAGTCTCCTTGTAGGAGGACAGAAGTAAAGCATGGAAGACATTGTGGATCTTCCAGGTCTTGGAGAGTTTGAGGCAGTATGTGACTGTGGAGATGACCTTGGTGATTTCAAAAGGGCCAGTGTGTTTGGCCACCAGTTTCTGGGAGGGGACTTGCAGTTTAAGGTTTTTGGCTTCCAGCCAAATCTTATCTCCAACTTTCCAAGGGAAGAAGCAAGAAAAGGTCTGTTCTTGCATATATTGTTGAGTGAGCTTGTGTGTGGCTTCTGCTTCTTTCTGAGCTTCATCCAGTTGGAAGAGTTGTGTTTCTAGAGTGGGGAGGAATGTCTTCCCAAGTGGTGGGTAAGACTGGGGTTCATATCCCATGATGAGAGAAAATAGAGTTTTGCCAGTGACTGAGTGCATAGCCAATGTTGCTGATCTATAGGACCTAATAAAGCTTCCAGGATGTACAACACTAAACCTAGCTTAAAGAGTAGAGACTAGAGCAGAACTTCCTGAAGGGAAACTCAACAAGAACTAGACTGGAGTTCTTGGGCATTGCATGTTCAATATATATATTACTTTACATGTTTGTACTTATTTACTAAAGGTCTGTGCATAGAGCACAGGGTATAATGTGATAAGTGCATCGTAGTAATGTCATAGATAAGGAAGCAAGCCTAGACTAGTTCTAGATTGTGGTAATGAAAGAAATGTGTCATAGGTTGTTCTAGAAGAACAGAGATTAAATACACATGTATGGACCATTCTACATCATTCCCACAGTCACGTGATGAAAGAAGACATAAGGTCATGTGATAGGTTAAATAAGTAGTGAATTTAACATTACCCCCTTTCTATGGGTTGACTTCCAGGTAACTGAAGGTGGGAACTGACTCTGTCAAATTCTCGTATGGTTTAAATAAAAGATTGAATGAAGCTTGAGCCATTCTCAGCTTCTGTGGTGCATTCACGTTCAATGCGTAAAAGTTCCTTATAGCGTCCCGTGCCAAAGTGAGGTTTGATTCAGGCTTCCATGTATGTTCTTTGTTATTGTATTCTTTCCAGTGAACAAGGAATTCCATATGTTGTCCTTTGAGGCATGAATCAACAATCCATTCCATCTCCCATTCCTCTTGTCCTTCATCCATGACTTGCACAGGACCCGGTTTATAGACCAGTTGTCCAGGAAGATGCTCCTTATAAGGCTTGACCCGGGATACGCTAACCACCAGATAAATCTTCATCGATCTCAGCAGTTAGAGTTCCATGGTGTTATCACCTTTTATAGATATTACTTTGAAGGAGTCCAGCCACCTTTCTGTGAGCTTCTTTGACTAACATGTTGTTTGAAGGTTCAGATTCTCAGTGCTAAGCCACATGAGGTCTCCTTCTTTATAAATAGGACTCAGAGAATGTTTCTTCTCATTCTGAGTCACCATCCAATCGCTTGCCTTTTTTAAGTTCTCTTTAACCTGATCTAGGGTCATTGTAAAGTCTTTCACAAATAAATTAGCCACTGGTGCCTTAACCTCCTGAGGTTCTATGCCCATACAGGGTGCATAAAAACATATGACCTGGAAGGGGCTCTTCCTGGTAGCTGAGTGTATTTGGTTGTTATAATTAAACTGTGCCAGTGCAAGCCATTCTGCCCAAGAATTTTGTTTTTCTGCTGCGAAAAGGTGTAAATACTGTTGAAGGTCCCTGTTCACATGTTCCATTTGTCCATTTGTCTGTGGATGGAATGCTGTTGACATGCGAAGCTTGATGTTCAACATCTTGCTGAGATCCTTCATGACTTGAGATACAAATTGTGGTCCTCAGTCAGAGATGGGACTACGCGGAAGTCCATGGACTTTCCACATGTGATCCCAATATAGTTTAGCCATTTGGAGTGCCATAACACTCTTCATGGTGGGAATAAATACTGTCTCTTTGGAAAACTGATTCACTACCACAAGAATCGAGTCATATCTGTTGCTCACTGGTAGGTTGGTAATGAAATCCATGGAGATATCCTGCCACAGTCCTTTTGGGACAGGATTGGAGTGTATTTTCCCAGCCAGCAGGACATTTGTAGATTTCATACATGCACAGCATTCACAGCATGCACAATATTCCTTGTTTTGTGAATGAACTCCTTTCCAGTAGTAATACTGAGTGAGAAGCTCAATCGCCTTGTTGGGTCCACAGTGGCCTGCCACCGTGGAGTCATAATAAAGGGCAATGACTGATTGCTGAAGGTCATCCTCTTCAGGGACATAGATTTTGTTATTTACAATGATGAAATCACTGTCCATTGTGAACCCTGCAAGGGCTCCTTCCTTGAGTTTGCTCTGTGTGTTTTTAATTCGCTCCAGAGTCTTTTCTTCTTTACCTTTAATCTCGATCCTTTCTTCAAGTGATTGAACACATTCTTCAGGAATCACCATAACTCCTTGATTGTCGGATTCTATTCAGATCATGTGATCCTCTCACCTAGATAGCATATTGGCTTTACCCATTTGGACTCCAGGCTTCTTAATGAGAATATAATCGAATCTTGATAGGTACTGAGCCCATCTTGCTTGCCTTCGATTAAGGTTCTGAGATTTCATGAAATACTGGAGGTTGGCATGATCACTCCAGATTTTGAATTGGAGCGCTCCTTCAAGGTGATGTCTCCATTGCTCTAGCACCAATATTATTGCAAGCATTTCCTTGTCAGCAATTGTATAATTACATTGCTTGGGAGACATACTATGTGATGGGAAAGCAATAGGGTGCCATTTCCCATCCTTTTCTATTGAAAGAACTGCTCTGGTTGTGAAGTCTAATGCATCGCATTCTAAGCAGTATTGGGCATTATCCACTGGATAAGTGAGCACTGGTGCAGTGGTAAAACTCACTTTTAATTGATCAAATGCATTTTGTTCCTTTTGTGTCCAGATCCAAGCCTTATTCTTTTTTGTAAGGTCATTCAAGGGTCAAGACTTGATTGAGAAATCTTTGATGAATCTATGATAGAAATTGGCTAAACCCAAGAAGGATCTAACCCCTTTGACATTTATGGATGTTGGCCATTTGAGCATGGCTTTTACCTTGTCTTTTTCCATCTTTATTCCTTCCATAGATACTATCATCCTGAGGAATTTGACTTCTTTGACCTTAAACATATACTTTTCCAGCTTGATGAAAAGGTTGTTTTCTTCCAATTGTTATAACACTTCTAGTATGATATGATTGTGCTCTGCTTCATTGTCTGTCTTAGTAAAGACCATTATATCACCAATATACATAATGACACATGCTTGCATGTCCACAAAGATGTTGTTCATCATCTATTGAAACATGGCGGGTGAGTTGCACTGTCTGAAGTACATCACAAGAGGCTCGAATGCTCCTCAATGACATACAAAGGCTCCTTTCCACTCGTCGCCTTCCTTTACTCTTACATTGTTGTATCCCCAACGTAAGTCCATCTTTGTGAACAGCTTTGATCCTTTTAGACGATCAATCAGCTAACTGATGAGTGGTAGCAGATAGTTGTTCTTAATTGTCCACTCATTCAGATACTGGTAATCTTAGACCATTCTTTTCTTCCCATCCTTTTTAGGAATAAAAAACACCAGCAAGGTCTGTGGAGACTTTGATCATCAATGAAGGCATCAACTTCCTTTTGCTCTTCCACTGACATGGAATAGAGCTTTCCTTTCCTGGGGATGAATCCAGGTTTGAGATTGATGGCGTGATCCCAAGATTTGTGTTCAGGCATACACTCCAAAGCCTTCTTCGAGAATACATCTAAGTACTTGTGGTATTCCCTGGGTACCATCTCTTCGACCGTAAGGGGCATCTCCAATGCCTTTATTTTACAATATGTGTACAGCATATCGTTTAATTCCTTTTCTTCCAGTGCCCATACAAACACCAGGGAATCCTAAAGGAAGTAGCATGTCCTTGGACATCTTGTAAGTTTGACTGTGCCATGTTGCCAGTCTATTTTGGGGTTGTGTTTGGCCAACCATGTGTATTCCAATATGACCAAGTTCTTGCCTAGGTCAGCAACTTCAGCTTCTACCTTTTCTCAGTGTCCTTGGTAATCAATGATTAACTCCACAAT
Organism: Exsudoporus floridanus; assembly: GCA_038094735.1. NCBI lineage: Eukaryota > Fungi > Basidiomycota > Agaricomycetes > Boletales > Boletaceae > Exsudoporus > Exsudoporus floridanus. The sequence continues at coordinate 7,615 of JBBPUP010000524.1, forward strand.
GTGTGTAATACTCCCTGCAGAGTTCCTTGTTCCATCAACATTGAATACTGGGATTGGTCAGTCCAGTTTCTGTGTGGGAATTTGTTTCCTTTTAATCCACTCCTTGTTTACAAAGATACCATTTGTGCCACTGTCTAGCAATGCTCTTGTGGAGTTCATCTTCCCCTTGTGCGTGGATGGTGCTATATCCATATCAAGGCAGATCTCCTTCTTGATTTTCATGGACCTGATGAGGATCCAGTCTGGAGTTTCTACCATAATAGATACACTATTTTTTTGTGTTTTATTTTTGACTGAATTAAGCCTGCAATCCCATGCAGCAAGCTTACTTTCATAAGACCTGGTCTCGGTAGAAATACATGATTTGGTATCAGAAATAGTCCTATCCTGGGAGTCAAAGAACTCTTGTTCTTCTTCTCCATATACATTTAAATATTTGTATTTGTTACTGGGGCGCCAGAGCTTCACTTTTGGGATCTCTTCCCCTCATGTAGAAGTGTCTGTGTTATCTAATCTAAAGTCCACCCTTGTCACACCCAGATTGTGACTTAGGCTTTGCCTTTTCCCTTTTCAGTAACAGCTAGGTTGGCGAAGTAGGCCGTCATCACCTCAAAGTCCATTCCTTCAAGTGCCCTTAGCCTTGTGTCTCCTTTTGACACTTTAGATGCCACATTTACATCTGATTGGTCTGAATTCCCAGTTGTAGTCTGGTAGATGCAGCTTTTTTGGCCGCAGTCCTTGTGATGCCCTCCCCCAAGGAACTTGCACTGCTCACAACACTTTTTTGGTTTTAGGCAATGGCATCAATGTCCATGGCATCGGGGTCCCTTATTTGGCCTTGTTGCACATTCATTGTCCAGATGTGCCCCTGGTTGTGGAGGTCAAAACTCTCCATTGCATTACCAACCTTCTTTATTTGATCAACATACTCGTACACAAGCCTTTTGCGATTACTGTCAAGGAAGATCTTTCGCACAATCTCCTTTTTTATGTTTTGCTCTAGAAAGAGCACTCCTATCTGGTCTCCACATCTGACCTTTTCATACTATCCAATCCATTGTGTGAGGTATGCCTCCATCCTCTGGTTGGGGCCTTGTTTGTACTTGGCTAGTTTTTCTGTGTATATGTCTGCCTCATTGCCAGGCTGGAAACAATTTTTTATTTGGAGGATCATATCCTCCACAGAAGGCCAGGCATGGTTACTGCCTTCTATGTATTTATGTATTTGGGAGGAGGCCCATTCTCCCACACCATTTTTATTCTTGTTGTCCTTGCTACCTATGCAGGACCATACCGCAAGGCAGTATTCCTTGTTAGATGAGAAAGCCTCTTGATTCATCTCAATGTAGACCCCCATCTTGGTCCACCATTGAGAGTACAAGTCGTATGACCCATCAAAGTACCCTGGATCAGGTACAGCTTCCACCTTCTTTGTGACCTTTGTCTCGACTGTTCAGGCAGTGGAGGGCCCAGTGGCTATGTGAGCTTCTAGTGTTACAGTTGGCCTAGGATAGGATGACTGTAGACTTGAGCACCCGAGGTTCTAGGTTCTGAGACGATGATACGTCTCGTAGGGTCAAAGGTTCATACTGGTAGGGACTCTACCAGGGGTCTTGGGTTCAAGGGAAGAGAGGGAGACTCTGATGAAGGACGCAGCCTCTAGGGACTCTAGAGGATTTGGTGGGTCAAGGAGTCTAGCATCTACTCAAAGTAAGACGGAGACTTATAGAGTTCCAGGGGATCACGCTAGGAGTCACAGGAGATGGTCATAGTTTGAGTAAGACTAGCATGAGGAACAAGAGGTATCGGGTGCTAGGTTTATATACTAGAACATAGTGGGAAAGGAATGCCAAAAGGGAATGCATGAGGGGAGGTCAACAATATAGAAGTATAGGTATTACCACACATAGCCCAATGATGCGGGTAATCGTGAGAAAAGGAACAAATGAAGGAAAAAGGTAGTCATAGTATCGTAGAACAATGAATCGTAACATCTAGCTCATTGAGGAAGTGAGTCTAGACTAGTTTTAGATCGTGGTAATGAAAGAAACATGTCATAGGTCATTCTAGAAGAATGGAGATTAAATACACATGTATTGACCATTCTAGATCGTTCCCACAGTCACATGATGAAAGAAGACATAAGGTCATGTAACCTCAAAAGCACATGATTGAACACATGACTGTCATGTGATAGATTAAATAAGTAGCAAATTTAACAGCCAAGTTGGGCAAGAACTCTGCAAGGTGGAGGTTCTCAAGCCATTTATGTGGTTGGGTGTTGCAGAAGATTTGAAGATAGGTTTCAAGTTCCTGGTTGTACCATTCTGTTTCTCCATCAGTCTGGGGATGGTATGCTATCAAGAGGGCCAGATCATAATTTAGGAGGTGTGCTAGTTCATGTGCAAAGACAGAAGCAAATTGGGGTCCCTGATCCAAGATGAGTTTGTTATGGAGGCCAAATCATTTGAACACATGTTCAAAGAAAAGCCTGGTGATACCAGCTGTGTCCACTGATTTTGAGCAAGGGCAAAGAATTACACCCTTACTAAGGCCATGATTGACCACAACTGTTGCCGACCTACAGGAACTGTACAGCTCCCAGAACACATAATATCAAGCCTAGCTTAAAGAGTAGAGACTAGAGCAGAACTTCCTGAAGGGAAACCCAACAAGAACTAGACTGGAGTTCTTGGAGCATTTATGTTCAACTATATATACTACTATATATGTTTGTATCTATTGACTACTGATCTGTGCACTGGGCATAAAGTATGATGTCATAGCAAAT
>JBBPUP010000526.1:1537-14878 GCA_038094735.1 Exsudoporus floridanus
GGCAAAAAGGTCATCCATGAAAGCTTGGAATGTCACAGGGGAGTTGCACATTCCGAAGAATATGATGTTTGGTTCAAAAAGTCCCTGGGGGGTGATGAAGGCTGCCTTCCACTGGTCTTCTTTCTTGATCTGCACATTGTTGTAGCCCCACCTAATGTTGAATTTGGTGAAGATCAATAATTCCTTGAGCTTATCTATAAGGTCAGAGATAAGCGGCAAGGGGTAGGCATTCTTGATGGTGTGCTCATTAAGATACCGGTAGTCTTGGCAGGGGTGGAGCTTCCCATCCTTTTTCTTGACAAAGAAGAAAGGAGAAGCTTGTGGGAATTTTGAAGAGGAGATCTTGCCTGACTTGAGGTGTTCCTCGATAAATTCCCTATAGGCCTCCTGTTCAGGAGGGCTTAGGGGGTAGGTCTTGGCCTGTTTTGGTATGAAGGAGTTCTTCAGTTCAATCATGTGATTGTATGACCTGGATGGGGGCAGAGAGGAGTTTGTCTTCTCCATGAAGACACCAGCAAACTCCTTGAATGCCGTTGGTAGTGTGACAGTGGTCTTCTCTGCTTGTTGCACCAAAGTCGTTGAAATGGTGGTCTTTCTGACCCAATGTTCTGGTCCTTTCCCATGCTCGAGCATAAAGTGGAACCGTTCCGCTGGGGCCCATTGTGTGAACTTCTTGACAAGTTCGTCTTTGATATTGTACCTGTCATCATGGTCAAGAAAACACATCAGATACCTTTATTCCAGGATTCCGGGTGCATTGGTCTGGGTCCACTTGTATTTGGACAGCACTATAGTTACCTATCCTTCGGTCCAGTTAATCTCTGGGTTGATTACCCAGGACCATGGCATTCCTAGGATGATTTCATCCTTGCCGCAATTGAGGATTAGAAAGTCTCATCATTCCTTGATGCCTCCATAATCTATAACGATGTTAGTTTTGTGGGTAATAAGTCCTGACCTGTTTTCTGTTCCATCCACGTTATATGCCCAATGTGACATATCTAACTTGAATTCTGATAACCCCATTCTGTGTACTGCCTGTTTGGTGATGAAGCATCCAGTTGCTCCGCAATCGATCAATTCTTCTGTTCCAACAATTTCCCTGCCCCTTTTCCAGATTGAGAGAGATAAACAAATAGCATTCTGTCTCAATCTAGAAAATAAATACAGGAGCTAAGGTAACTGAGGGAGGAGATGATGTTGGTCCATCCCTCCCCTTTAAAAAGATGAAACAGGAGGAGAAATGGAAGGATGTTCGTTAGCAGTGAGGACATTGATGTCCTCATTCCAGGTAGTGAAAGGACCTTCCTCTTCAAGAGGGAGCCTGTCTTCTGTGAGCTTGTCGTTCAGCGCTGTGGTACAGGTGCAAAGCATTTGCTTGCGGTTCTGAGGAGTGACTGTCTCTAGGAAGGTGTCTAGAGCTGCCTCAAAAGTGGTCCGAGTGGAGGAGGTGGTGGTAGAGCAGATGTTTTATGGAGGGGGATAGCCTTTAGATTTGCGAGAGCTGCTATAACCAGGATGGTTATAAAAGGAGCAGCCTTCCTTATTGCAGATAAAACAGCGACCTTCTTTATAATGTTTTGCACGTTCCACAGGAGAGATGGTAAGATGATCCACATCCATAGCATTGGGGTCATGGCAAGTAGTCCCTCCACCATAGGGAACTTGGGGACCCATCTTGATAGACCTGATTTGATGGAGGCTTCCTTCAATCTCAGAGGCTTTTGAGTAGATCTTCTCCATGGTGACTCCGGAGGAGTTAAGTATACCAGAGAGGGCAAGTTGGGTGACGATCTCAGGATTAATGCCCTGAAGGAACCATTTGGAGAGAGCATAGTATATAAACCCTCATGTACCCCCATGTAACCTTAGTATGAATATTAACTAAGAGATCCTCTCCCTTCTAATCATCCTTCACGTGTAAGCAAACTAAGCAACTCCAGCTTAGGACCTGCTCTACCCTCTGACCTTTGAAATCTGGGACCGGACATTACAAGGACACACCACATAAGGTGAAGCCAAGTTCCATTAGCTTTGATCTCTGGGGTCGCTTCTGGATAGACCCTTGGTTAAGTCCCCATCCATCTGCAATCTTAACAGTTAAGGAAGATAATGACCCTAGCTTGGTTGCCAATTTTGTCTTCTGCAAGGGTGAAGTAGGCTGACATGGCCATGAGCCATGTTTGGATGTCTTCTGCATTGCTGCTAAATTCTTTGGGGAGTGCAGTTTTGAATTCTCCCATGTCTTCCTTGTTTGGGTAATCATCTCAGAGGTTAGGAAGTTCTATGTTGATGGGGGATGGGAGGGAAGAAGGATCTGGGTTTTCTTCAGAGGGTTGCAAGAGAGTAGATTTGCCTGATGGGATTGAAAGAGGAGTGGGGAGAGAAGGAGAGGAACTGGAGGGTAGGAGGTGATGGGAGCAAGATGCTTGATAGGCTTGTTTGCATAGAGCTCAAGGTGGGGGGTTGGCTAGGATGGAGTTGGAGCTGGGGGTTTGTTCATCCTCATCTCTGAGGATAGATCTGAGACTCCAATGACTCATTTTGATGACTAGTTGCTACCTTCTTGGTAATTCAATATGAGCCTAGGCACAATGGCACTAAGGCAAGAATAACCTTGATCTTTTGTTATATCAACTATGATATAACACATGGCACTGGATCTCATCAGCTGGTTCAACCAGCACCAAGGCCTCTACTATTCCAGATAGTAGATAACAGTTTTCAGAACCTCACCTGCTGGTGGAGACTCTTGGTTATGCTTTGTGGCTGAGGATTCATGACCCTATAGACAGTGGCAATGTCTCACCCACAAGGGGACTCTTGATGGAATAGGATGCTACCATGTCTTACCTGCAAAGGGGACTCTTGATGGAGCAAAAGACTATCACAGCCTAGAGGTAGTTCCTAGGTTCCCTAATAGACTTTGAGAGAAGTGAGCTTGCAGATCTGATGATTATGCAAATTCAAGTGAGATGAACCCAGATAAGAGATAGATTAGCATAGATCAAGGTTAGAGTTTTACAGGTGGTGATCTAGCTACTTAAATAAGATGAATCTAGATTAGGGCAGGCTTTCCTAATCTGGATGAAAAAGTTACTAGATAAGATAACTGTTGCCTATAAGAGAAGGTAATCAAAGAGAGTATTCAACAACTGGAATAAAAGAGAAAATAATGATCATCAGGTTAGCCCATTGATCAAAGAGGCAATATTATGTGAAGGTTGCATCATTATTGTGGGAGAAGCCAAAGGTCAGAAAGTGGTGGAGAAGGAAGAGGTGATCAGATCAGGGAGATAGTGGAGAAGAGATCTATTTAGGTTAGAATGGAGAGATGTGAGTGGAGGGCCGAGCTCCTTCAATGAACTGATTCCACAGCTCATTGGAGATTCCCTTATCATTGATGAGTAATTTTCACAGAGGTGGGGACTCAGGTGTGTCTAGGAAAGAAAAAGATAGATCAGATACTGGCCTAATGTCACCATCTGTAACACTATCCTATGGGCAATACTCTTACTATATGTAGTACAGTTCCTTATCCAGTCTTAGACCAGCCCTAGATCCACTCCTCCCTATTTAAAGCATAGCACATGGTCATGTAGCTCTAGCCTTGATCTATGCTATCCTATTACTTCTTTGTTTATCTCCACTTGCTTGAGAACTTCACCCATTAAGTTCTTGCAAGCTTCCTTTCTCTATTAAAGTTTATTAGGGGATCTAGGGATTACATCCTAGATTGAGATAGCCTTTCAGATTCCATCAAGAGTCATATAGATACTCCTGTCCAACATATGAGATGAGGTCACCAAGAGTCATACTGTATAGACATCTTCAGTTTCATATGAGGTGTTATTGCCAAGAGCCACATGGACATTCTAAGTCCCACATGTGAGGCATTGCTGACTGAGGGTCAACCTTGAACTGCTCAGCCCACACAAGACTCAAATGGTATCAAGCCCAGTTGCTGAGTTGCCTTGGTGCCAGTAAACCAGCTGATATGATCCAGTGTCACTTGTTACATCATGGTTGGCATAACATTAATCTTCTACACTCAGCTACAGCAATTTCCCTTTTTAAAGCTCTGACATTGCCTCTCAGATCTCCTCACTTCCCACCACTCTGGCTCATATCTTTCCTTCAGCTTCTCCCATGATACATTCACAATCACTGTGCTTGGAACTTCCTCCCAAATGTGATCACTCCAATGGTTGCTTTCTTATTTCATATTCCTTTCCTGCTAATCATTCAGGCAGCAATCTATGCCTTCTCTCTTTCTCTTTTATTGGACAATTCCACTTTTATTATCCTCTATTATGGGCAATAGTCTTACTATATGTAGTAGACTTCCTTATCTAGATTCAGGCCTGCCCTAATCTAGCCCACCACTATTTGAAGTGTAGAAGTACCACCCTGTAACTCTAACCTTGATCTATGCAATTCATCACATCTTCTTGGTTTATTTCTGACCCTTACTTGAGAACTTCTCTAGCAGTCCTTGCAAGCTTCTAATAGTTTATCAGGGAGATCTAGGGACTGCACCCTAGATCTGTGATAGCCTATCTGTGTCAGGGAGACTTAGGAGCCTCAGGCATTCATTTGTGACACCCATTTGCCATAGGTCACATATCTGTTGCCACACCATCCCTATCATACAGTTCAACACTGATTGCTGCTAGAGGATCTGCTGACTCTGTCCATTTGAAAACCCTGGTATCTAGAAGAGCTCATGAAGGAGTCATATGGTTCAATGCCAGTTGCTGACTTGGTAAGACACATATGGTTCAAGTCTGATTGCTGGGTGGCCTTGATGCTGGAGAACCAACTAATATGATCTGCATCACTTGCTATGTTACAGTTGACATAACACTAGCAATCAGCAAGGCAAGTCCAACCAGTGCTATCTTGTGATGTTTTGGTGCAAGCTGCACTAGATATGATTGCAATGAGAATACCAGCCCCTGTTTAACAATTTACAAACATGTGTAATAGAGAAAACTAAGACATGAGAAGAGAAGAAAATTCATATGAGTCAATGCAAATGAACTGCTAAGACTTGAAAAAAAGAAAAGCTATGGTATATTCATCATATTGTACTCTCCAGACCAACTCTCTGCAATTTTAATACTTAGAGGGGGTGGCAAGCCTTCTCAGTCATAGTTGTAGTTTGTTTAGTGGCAACATGAGCCTGGACCAAGTATTAGTCATAGAGTTTAAACTCCCATTGAATCCAACTGGGAAAGGGGCTAAAGTTCACAGCAGTAGACCAATAGCTGTAATTCTCTGAATCAAAACACAAACTTACCTTGTCATCAACAAGGTGAATATATTACTTCTTGGCATGCAAATGCTTGACATACTTGGCAAGAGCAAAAACACTAATGAAGAGGATGGCAGCACAAGCAGTGAATACAGTTGACAAAGTACCTTTCTAAGAGCTAATATGGAGGTATGGGTTGTGGTAGCCAACACTGCAAGTGGTAGCCCACTGCTTCTGGAATATGATGACATATTTAATTTCTGTGGGGTAAAGGGATGTTAATTTAAATAAGTGAAGAGTAGGGAGCACAGGAATGAATGAACCCATCTCAATCCTGTAAATAAACTCTGAGAGAAATGTCTGCATTGTGGCCAAAAGCATGGTTGATCCAGAAGTTGTTGTTTATGCCATTCTTGAACTTGATTATCAAGAAGTCACAGTCCTTAGGTGGAGATCTACAATAAAGCTCAAAGGCAAGAGCAGAAGCATAGTTAGCTGAATGAATAATGCATCTCAGTATTTGTAAGTCTTTAATTGTATACATGTGGACTTACAGATGGCAGCAAGTTTGGGATTCTGCTTGACAAGCTCAAATATATGGAAGAGGGAAATAAAGGGGTGGTAGGAGGTTTTAATCAACAAGAACTGGAGCAAATCACTATTGAAAGTGATGTATTTGAGTGAGCTAATGATAGAGCAGAGAATAGTGCAACCAGCCACTAAACACTAGCAATGGTCAGTCCCAATCACAAAGATGACATTCAACAATAACAACATCATCAACCTGTACAATACACATAATACTGCCAATGCAATCTACCAGGTGAGGACACTTAATCTGTAAATACTCAATGAGAAGCTTGTCCAGATGTAGGCATTGATGATAAAAGACAATAAGGCATTGTTCCACCAGAAAGATCTACATAACTATGTCATCACACAAACCACAGGCTTTTGTCACCTCATTCCTTACTTGTCATTTGTATGCCCATATGGAGCATACCATTGGTTCCTATCATTGATATGGCATGCCTGCTTAGTCCCATGGTACAAGCACTTCTTGAATCAACTCTTGCTGCTTGATTTTGAAGATGTAATCTGGATCCACAACACATCTTGTGCCAGCCTCCTTGTACCATTTAAACCTCAATAGCAAACCTCCATGCATTAATATTGAATGATCTGAATTTGTGTTATTGTTGCTGACAGGCAGCATGGTGTCAACAGATTTGTCATTAACACTGCTATGAATCATTTTTTCCCACCTACTTACTTGCATGAGGGCCCTGCCCTTTAATATTATTTATGATAGGTAATTACAGTCTATTCCCTCACAAATATCCATTCACAGACATGATGATCTCTGTTCCAAGAAGGGCTGATATGATAATCTGAATCAATTTCTTTGTTAAAATACCTTATTGAACAAGCACTGCAGGCTTGGACACTGCAATAATATAATGGCACTGGTGCAAACCAGGCTAAGTTCTAATTGAGAAAGCTCTGGAGTTCCTAAGTAAAGAGGTCTGGAGAGTCTAGAGGACCAGAACTGGACTTTGAAAGAGTGTAGTTGGACTTAGAAGGAAGCACAGATATAATATTATGTCTCCTTGGCATGCTAAGGACTTGAGAACCTAAAAGATACATATGTCTGTGCATACTGAGCTTTGTGTTATCATAGAATCTGTCAGCAATTAAATTACCATTACAATGTGTGACTGTCAGCCAGTGATGTAATGTGACCTACTGTGATTCTACTACAACAAGTGACTGGGATCCTGAGTGACTGTGAATGACTGTATCAAATGCTGTCACCATCTGAGTAGCTATGTGCCTGTTACTAAATCAGGATTTGCTAATGCTGCATGGTATGCTTATAATGGGCAGCCTGTCAATCACATTAACATGTTGAACACTGCCTGCTGCCATATCACATTTTCTGCAGTAATTGTAATATTAGACATAGCCCAAATGTATGCCATGAAATGTCTCCAAGCATAGTTGCATCCAAAGCAAAGGCAGAGGTGCAGTGGACATCTTGAACATACTTTATCTGCTACAGGTGCACAGAGATGCTCACCCTTCCTACTATTCAAGTTGTGTACTATGCAAAGGTGGAGCCAGGTGTAGGCAGGCATCAAGCAATTCAGTGTCACTGATGTGAAACAATTGAACAGAAAAGAACATCAATTTATAGTATAGTATATGAGGATGAGGTAGATATATAAGCTGCCCTGTTGATGGGTTGCTATGTTACAGGTGCCATGATACATACACTCCTATGAAATCTGCCACAAATAACACTATCATATAGGTAGTAATGGTGCAAATGATCAAAACTTGCTGCTTTTGCCCACTAAAAGCAACCACCAGTTTGTTGTCACTCTTAGTGTTGACGCATGAACATGACCTGCTCTTGCATGGTAGTGGCTATAATGACTGGTTTGCTCTGGCCATTGGGCTTGAGGTTGGTGAACTTTTTGCTACTGTCTGGGTCATACACCTCCCTACTGCTGTCCATGGCAAAGGCACCAGAAATATTCATGTTGGAAAATCCTTCCCAAGCTAGTGTGTATTCCTCCCGGTTGCTGTCATCAATTGAGATGGCCCATGTTGCACTCAGGAGCTTAAGAGGCTTCCCACAGAAGTCTGCTTCCCAATCTTCCTCTCTATTTATATTCTTGAGGATCAGGGAAGCAAAACCAGGTTGTGGTGTCATTTGGATGCGAAATTGGACCATGTCCCCACTTTCGACGGAGAAGATATCAGGATCGAGATAGTATTCGTCGCAGCCCCAGAGGATGAAAACTGTTCGGTGCACGAATGATAAAAACCAATTCAGAATGACAATCCGATGTCTCTCACCAATGGGGCGCATTATTCCTTCATAAGTCCGGCAACGGAAACCAGCCGTGAGTGAAGGGTCCTCACTTGTCCCGGCGGCAATGTCGTAACCAATCCAAAGAGAGATACAGGTACTGCTGGTACAGTCTGGGGCGAGGATGGTACCAGTAATTGAACTAAAAATTGTCTGTTGGCAAACAAAATGAGATTGAACATGATCGTGGAGCATAAGGATCATACGAACCGTGGACTTGGTCGCCACGGTAACAGCAGCCGAGTTGGAGGCCTCCACCTTCGTGGGTTGAACCACAAAATTGACCTGTCGAGACAAGGTGGAGACTGCAATGACCGGTTCACTCTGGCCTTCGGGCTGGAGGTCGATGACTTGGGCATCATCACGGAGCGGGTCGTACTCCATCCCAAGACGGTCAAGGGCACAAGCGTCAGTGATAATAATGTCGGGAAATTGTGGCCAGGCCTCTCTGAGTGCAACTGCGTTGTTGAGTGAGACGCCCCAGATCGCCAATTTCCGCTGAAGTAAACTCCCAGAGATGGGCCATTCCTCCAACTGGTTGTCGCCATTTTTAATTGTCAGGCGAGCAGAAGTTCCTGCAGGTTTATTTCGGTTCATTGTGATACCAAACGTGAGCTTGTCGCCAGTTTTGAAGGGAGAACAGTCAATATCCCAAAAGGTTTTATTCCCCTGGAGCCAATTGACGAAAGCTGTTCAGAGCACGAGTGATAAAAACCAATTTGGAATGAAAATTCGAGGTCTCGCACCATAGCGGCGGGATATTCCTTCATGTCTGACAAACATGAGACCAACCTGAAGTCCAAAGGGCAGCTCCCCACCCTTCGGGGTGACAATGTCGAGGGCCATGAAAATAACGAGAGGGTCGTCACTGGCAGAATGTTCTTGGATGGTGAAGGTACCCTCGAGCGTATCGAGAACTCTCTGCCGGTAAAAAAAAGTCTCAGCATGATCGGGAGCATGGAGATGATACGAACGCGAGCCATGGGCTGCACGGCAACACCAGTCCAATTGGAGGCCGTCTTCCGAACTAATGCCTCGTGAGAACGCGACGCGACAAGGTTGGTGGGTTGTGACTGGTGACCGTCGTGACCTCGAGCAAAGGCAGCCTCTACCAGAGAGGACGGAATAGCCAGAGCTGCAGAGATGAGCGAAAGGCTGCTGAGAAGGATGAACTTGGGGACCATGGTGCCACGGGATGATAGAGCTGTGAATTGTCGATATGACGAGAGTCTGAGGGAGAGAGGGACCATCGGGCTGCAACCTTTATACGTTCGGCACACGTCACAGTGGTGTTCCCATGAAAAGACCTTGATGTTCAGCATCGATCCGCTCCCTTTCATGCTACACATATCCATGAGCGATAAAGCGTGTTTGAGGTGTCCAGCATGCGCCTCCATCTTCGCGTTGGATGTAGCCGTGCTTCAAGTTGGCGACGTTTCATAGAGCGCAAATCCCGAACTCAAAACTGAGTACCAGTAACCCCTGATACGTGGAATGTCCTGCACGAAAACAGATCAGCTTTGCCCTGATAAGAATGCGTTGTATCGTGATTCGTGAGGACCTCCGACAAATTCTCTCTCTCTCCCTTACCCTAACGTGAGGTGTGGCGTGCTTTAACGTTGAACGCCGTGAGGTGAGAGCATTACTTCATGTTTAACAACTACCGCCGGTGTCGCAACTTCAGGTTCCGAGCTGAAGCCTATACGGATCATAGTAAACCAGTTCTACACAGCCTCGAACGACACATCGCGGCTTGCAAGGCATGATGGCACGTCGTCAATCGGGTGTGTTTCTTTCGGGAACACCAACATCTCCGCCACCACTCCTCTCCTTCCTCACGCTGGCGGCATGCGGAGATCGTCTTTGCCCAATACGTCTTCACGCGATCCACGTATGTGATTAGGGAGGCGGCTTAGAACGTGGCGAAGCTGTGTGTGTTGACGTGGGTCACTACCGACTTCAAACGGGAGTCCGAACTCACCAGTGGCACGCAACAGCTAGTCCGAGATGTCGGAAATACGGAGTTCGCAGACAGAGATGACGGGAGCTGCGAATGACTGCAGCACTTCCAAACACGTCGGGGTGCCAGCCGACGATTGCCAAGGTGTGTTACCGTGTTGGAACGGGTGAGAGTGAGATAGTATGAGGTTTGAGACTTGCGATGCGCAGCGGCCCGGAAGCACCTGTGATTTCCACCTTGGACAACTTGTCTCTCTGACTCAGACAGTCCAAGATTGATACTGATGAGTTCCTCGGGAATATTCGCGACACGGTCCACAACATCGAGGCTCCCGCAATTCCAGACAACGTTTTCTCTCCCAGACCCACAGAACCAGTGTAGGTCGGTAATGACACAGTATCTGGGGCTCAGATTCAACTTCCACTTGCCATCGGCCGACCCTAAGCAGCCTTCATTAGCATAGGTGAGTGCATCACTGAAACAAAGATGTCATGCTATCACCTTCTGTCAGTGCCGAGCATGTCCAAATATTTGTTTGTGGCTGGAAGGAAAGTTACTGGCATATGATAAACTTGGAACAATGTGTCCAATGGCCCAATTTTTGCAGTCTTCTTTTCTATGGTAATGGAACTACAAAGGCATTGTGCTTTAGTCTCCTAATGCTTACTGCAGCAGAAAGAATTTGAATTAAGATGTGGGACAACAATGGAATTATAAGGTCCCTCAACATTTTGTCATAGATTACATGAATGTGAAGAAATGACTAATGTGCTAAAATTACCAAAGTTTGGCTTGCATCAGGGATTTGGTTGTACCATGGTTTGCTTTTCCCCAGGCCCCTGAGCCAGGCCAGCACATGAAAGACATTATACTTTTGATGATGGTGTAACTCCAGCTTGTGGATAGGCATTGGCATGGGTGTACCTCTCCTAAGTGGCATACTGCTCACACAGTATTGCATCTGCTGTTGTGCTGTCATCATGAAGGTATGAAACAAGGGTGAGGGTGAGGATGAGGGTGACTCAGACACTGTTCATGTGAGGGGGTGGGGGGAGTAGTGTTGCTGCAACTACAGTTCACCTAGTATGTGTGACTAGCTACAACTCACAGCTTTGGGTCAGCTAGTCCCTAAAGCTAAATGCTTAGCCTTGAAAAGAAATTTAATTATATTGTTATAATTTATAGCTAAAGCCTTGATGAATGTCCAAGTCAATGCCCTTCCATAATGGCAGCAACATAGGGAGCACATGGGTCACCTATTGAGTGAATACCAATGCCAGCTTCTGCCTCTGCATTGTGAAGGTGGTTCCATTTCTGCTCCTCTATATCAAGGGGACAAATACAGTCCCCAAGGGAATGGAATGCAGCTTGAGAAAGAAAGATCTATGTAATGGATATGACAATTAGACCTCTAGTTTGTAACAAATAGATATTTGAAATTTATCTTGCATTGCCTGAGAACTATATTTGTTAAATTCGACTCCTATTTAACCTATCACATGACAGTCATGTGATCAATTACGTGCTTTCGAGGTCATGTGATCTTATCATGTTTTCATCACGTGACCGTGGGAACAGTCTAGAACGTTCCATGACATGTGTATTTAATCTCTGTGATTCTAGAAGGATCCAGAGACAGGTTACTTAATTACCACGATCTAGAACTAGTCTAGACTCGCTTACTTATGTATGACATCATACCCTATGCCCTATGCATGGACCTTTTACAAATATGCACAAACATATGTAGTAGTATATATATTGAACATGCAACGCCCCAAGAACTCCAGTCTAGTTCTTGTTGGGTTTCCCTTCAGGAAGATCGCCTAGTCTCTATTAGCTGGTTTAGTGTTGTGCATCCTGGGAGCTGTACAGTTCCTGTAGGTCAGCAACATTAGAACTAGACTTCCATTACTCCCACCACTCCGCACTAAACCTCACTTCCTCATCATTGATGCACGGCCCCTAGTGCTAAAGGAATATAGCTGGACCGCAGGCTCAAGTGGACCTACATACACATCTTCACTTCTTCCATTTTTATGTAGTCCCTGCCACTAGAGGCAGCGCAGGTGCTTAGCTATCTAGGGCAGCACAGGGGTACCCTCGAGCAGGTCTAACGCGTTTAAACACCGCCCCAACCTCTTTTCACCTTTGAACAGGATACGTCCCTGGTCCTTATGAGGCCACTTCATTTTTTACAATACATATGTAGTGTTCGGGATAGTCGGAAAGGTTATTGACCCAATATCTGTACGTTTGAGACACAACCTCAGCAACAGCTGCAGCATTGGGCGTACAATGAACAAAGTTTTGAATTAGGATATTTCCTACTTCTTACGTGAAGCTTGAGCCAGTAGATGAGCTCTACATCCCTGAAGAGGTCGAACATGACCCAAATGACAATGAACCACTATCCCTCGATACGACTGAGGTTAAGCGGGAAGGATCTGATTATGCATTTGCTTTATATGACAACTTCTATGACAAGGTAGAAGATATCCTCTCACGCCCCCTCCCATACATACGCAACCCTTGGGAACCAGCCCGAGCATTCTTCAGAGTCCCCAGTGAGCCTGCATTAGAAGCAGCACTCAACCAAGTCATCAAGCAAAGTGTGGGACCCACGAGACATGCTACCCCACCTCAATGACTCTGACCTCAAGAATCCCTCAGACAACCCTCTCAACTTCCCTCCCTCATCTCCAACAATGTCTGGAGACAACGCAACCACCCGCCAGCTGCTGGCAATGATAGAGCAGCTCACCCTCCAACTGAATGACATGGAGGCAAGGCTTGGCGCCACCACTCCCATCATGCAGCCTGAGGTAAAAATAAACAAGAAGGTGGAAGCAGTGCCCGACCCTGGATACTTTGATGGGTCTTATGACTCATTCGCTCAATGGTGGACCAAGATGGGGGTCTACTTTGAGATGAACAAGGAAGCCTTCCCATCTCACAAGGACCACTGCCTAGCAATCTGGTCCCACATAGGCAGCAAGGACGGCAAAGACAAAAATAGAGCTGGGGAATGGGCCTCTTCCCAGATCCACAAATACATAAATGGATCAGATCATGCATGGCCCGGGCTGGAAGAAGTAGCAGCTCAATTGAAAAATTGTTTCCAGCCTGGCAATGAGGCTGATACGTTCACAGAGCGGTTATCTAAATACCGCCAAGGACCAAACCAACGGGTCAAGTCTTACCTCACCCAATGGCTAGCTTGGTATGAAAAAGCCAAGTGCGGTC
>JBBPUP010000528.1:0-17348 GCA_038094735.1 Exsudoporus floridanus
AATAGTTCGCTTGACCTTTGCGGAAACTTCCTACTACCTGATTTTGAATGAGTTGCTCATCCGTTCCGTCTCGAATGGGGGAAGTAAACACTCATACGTTCCAAGCCGTCTACCCGATGGTCTGGGAGCGACACCCATCTCCCACTCTCTCGGACTCACACGCCGGAAATGGAGACGTGATTGGTGAAGCTGCTGGCTAATCTCAGTATGAACGACTATTTCCAGAGCTAGATTGTCCTAGGTCGCGTGCGGGGCACGCTGGTGGGATACTGAAAGCCTTACATCGCGGATACACACATTCAGGTGGCAAGTCGTTCAGCCGATCTCGCTGGGGTGCGTACGCGAGGCTCACGTGACACACGGCTACTCGGAGGCTCATCAATAGGCCTCCTCGGAGTGTCACGCCCACACCACGGCACTCTTTCGGGTGAGAACGAACGGTGCAGTAAGCCGCGGAGTGATTCGCATTAAACCCGCTTATCGATACTTCGCTCCCAACGGTCCTGACTACGTCAACATGGATAAGGTAGGACATCCTCGTTTGAGGGGGTGCTGCCCTCGTTTTCGCGATCACCTCCGTGTGTAGCTTTGGATTCTGGCTCTTTGGATATGATCGAGGCGTGATGTCTGGTGTCATCGTCTCTCAGCCGTGGCTCACGCAAATGGGTAATCCGAGCACCGTTATGATTGGTACAATCACGTCCCTGTATGATGTCGGTGCAGTCGTTGGTGCGCTTGCAGCTGCAAGCAATTCCGAGCGTCTTGGTCGAAACCGAACACTGAGTACTGATTCCGGGGGCGATTATCCTCATCGTTGGCTCAGTGCTCATGGGTTTGGCATTCGAACGGATCCAGATGATGATAGCGCGTGTGATCGCTGGTATCGGTAACGATCTCCTTGTTGCATTCAGAAAGACGGCCTACTCAAACGTCTTTCTAAGGGATTGGTTACATTACATCGGGTAAGCTTCGACATCAGCAACCTCAGTTTCCCGTCTAGATACATACAGACACTCACCATATTTGTCTTATCGGTGGCCCCTGTCTACCAGAGCGAGATAACGTTGTCAGGGCACCGTGGTTGGCTGGTTTGCTGCCAATCGACTGGCATGCTCGGCGGGCTCATGCTTGGATACTGGATCAACTACGGGTTCCATTTATACACGAGCTCACTGCAATGGCGTTTCCCCCTTCTTTTCCAGTCTGTCTTCGCCATCTATGTCGTCGCCGTCACGCTCTGGCTTCCCGAAACGCCGCGTTGGCTCACGCAACACGAACCTACATCCGATCGTGGTACCATCGTCCTTGCAAAGTTGCGAGGTGTTTCGTCCGATCATCCTGTAGGTCAGCATGAGCGTGCGGAAATCCTAGACGCAATATCTCTAGAATCGCAGGAGAAAGGTACTTGGTCGGACCTCTTCAAAGACCATGGCATTCAGGGAAATAAGTGGTTCTGCCTTGCTATCGCCCTCCGGTTTCTGCAAGAGATGTCAGGTAGGTCTGGAACATTAATATGCATCGCACAGCATTCAAAGCCATTCTCTTAGGCACCAACACCGTCACGTGCTATGCGCCGACGTTATTCCAACAGAGCCTAGGCATGTCACAAGAACGGGCCCTTTTCCTGGACTGTTTTATACAAGTATGGTACCTCATAGCCTCGTTTGGCACCGTAAGCGTATCGGCGTCCATATTTCTTCGGCATCTAACTGTGGTGTGCCGCATATAGTGGTGCACTATCGATCGGGTCGGACGTCGAAAGCTCTTGATCTCGATGGCATGGGGACAGTGTCTCGTGCTCGTATTCGAGGCTATCTGTGTGAAGCTGAACACGTCCCGGGCGAGTATTGGCGCTATCTTCTTGATCTTTGTCTACGAAGCGTGTTTCACTTGGGGTCGGTCATTATACCTTTTGTTTTCGTGTTCATTTCGGCGCGTTCACGTAGGTTGGATGGCGACCATCTGGATCTACCCACCAGAGATCCTACCTCTCAAGCTCTGCGCAAAGGGTGCCGCGCTTTCAACCGCATCCGATTTCCTGGGAAACTTTGTGGTTCGTTCCCATCGTCCCGTTTGAAACGGCAAAATGGTACTTTGGTCCAAGCGCACATGTATATTTTTTTGCAGGTTGTCCAGATCACACCGCCGCATTACCCAACATTGGACACAAGACGTACATCATCTTCGTGGTCTGCAATCTTGTCAATGCATGTATCGTGTGGGCCCTCTATCCGGAGACGGCAGGACTTACGCTTGAGTCGGTCGATGACCTGTTCCGGCGAGAGGACGAGCCTGCTGGTTCACGCAAGTTCGGGTTGCAATGGTCGATCGTCGAGAAGGCAGCAGCCGCTGTAGAGAGGGCCAAGAGAGGGCGTGCCACCGGCGTGGAGGGTGCGGTACGGTCAAGCATGGTGCAGGAAAAAGACTCAAAGAGTAGATAGGTTTGCATGAGTACATTGAAAAGTCAGATAACACGCGGGAGCACGATATGCATACATGCTTCTGCGAAAAAAAGCTGTGTTATCTGGCATGAAATACTCGCAATCCGCGATGTTGCTCGAGGGGGGGTGGGTGGGATGAAAACGTGTGCAAGACGGGTGAATGCGGGGACCGGTGCATCCGGCCATTCGCGGGCTCGTGATTGCATGAGGAAGTAAGATACGCCGTCGAGCGTCGGTCGTTTCGTCAGAAAATGACATTCCGGGTCGCGGTCTCCTCCAAAACATGAACATCAGCTCCTTCCCTATGTCCGAGGACACCGTTTCCCCCGATGCTACTTGCACGACCGTTGCATGGACTTGTGGAGGAAATCCGCTGTGCAAAAGAAGAGTTCAAGTATTATGAATCGGGCACTTTATGTACATGACAGGATGACAACAAGCGCCGAGGTTCCCGAAGTGATCCTGTGTGTGAGATCTGATGCGGGTCGGTAAGGAAGCACGTGTATACTAGGGGACAGCGGCGTACCGTGAGTAGACGACTGCGCATCCTTCGTTCCATCTCTCTGCTACCTGGTCAAGCATGAATTCGAGAAACGGTCAACACTCGCGGGATGGTACGTACGTGGGCGAGACACTGAAGGGTGCGATACTGACGGGGACCCTAGGGTCGAGTGAAAACAGTTCTATTTCCAACACCATCCACAAAAATGAAGCAACACCAGTCAGAATCGTCGGTCCGCACGGTATTTACTCAGTTGCTTTCCTCATCGATGGGAAGCACGTTGTGAGCGGTGGTAAGGAAGGAAAGATTCGACGTTGGCGAGCGGAAGATGGCAACTTGAAGGCGGTGGAGACGCCCATAGATGCAAAGAGCGTGATTAATGACATGGCAGTGTCACAAGACGGGAAGTGGATCGTCTGCGGATTGGACAGTGGCGAGCTGACAGTGTGGGATGCGGGGAGCCACAAGCAGGTAACTGGGTGGCAAGCACATGCTGGAGGGGTGTGTGCGATGGACGTCTCTCCGGGTGGGACGGTAATCGCAACCGGATCGAGCGACACGACTGCCTGCGTCTGGTCACTCTCGACTGGCCAGCGACTGCTCGGTCCCTTGGAGCATAACGACAGTGTGATCGCGGCCAAATTCTCACCCGACGGACGCCTCATCGCCACTGCAACGTGGCAGGACTCTGTTCGGGTCTATGACGGTCAGAACGGCCGCCTCCTCGTCGACGTCTCAATCGAGGTCGACAGTCATCACAACCAATCCCTCGTCTGGGTCAGCAACAGCAAGAATCTCTTCGCCTTATCGTTCACCAGCGAGATCAGCTGTCTCGACGTGTCAACCGGGACCATGCTCTCTTCATGGCGCATTCACGGTGGCAGCCCGACGAGGTGCATCGCCCTAGCGAGCAATGGCACATTCATCGCAGCCTCTGCTAGCTCCTCGGTGTCATTCTGGGACACTACCACACATGAGCAAATCGGGTCTGTCATCAAGCACACCCATCAAGTCGTGTCCATGGCCATCTCAGCAAACTACGACCTTGTGATTGGTGGATTCAAGGGAATCACCCTATGGAATCTCCATAATGTGCTTCCCCCATCCTATTTTAAACATGTAAGTGCGCTCGCATGAAAACTTGACTGTGTAGGATTTGTTTTTAATGATAAACTCTATCTGACAGAAATGGACACTATGCGAGGAGGACAATCAGCGTATGAAGGCCGAAATGGCAGGGCTTGAGGAAACCATCCAGTCCCTTTGTGTACAGGAGGAGAGCTCTAGTGTGTTTATTAACACCCTCACTCATGCTTGGTTGACATCGATATTTATCAGACAGCCAAATTGCGGATCTCGAGAAGACCGGCCAGAGACCCCATGACCAGCTCTCTGACTCGCAACGCGCAGCTGCCCAGGAGCGGGATAGCCCGAACGAAACCACCGAGCCCCTTCGTGAGTGGCGTATCACCGCCGTTACTCGCGCGTCATTGACATTTGCGTCCATTAGACAGTT
Source organism: Exsudoporus floridanus (assembly GCA_038094735.1). Lineage (NCBI taxonomy): Eukaryota > Fungi > Basidiomycota > Agaricomycetes > Boletales > Boletaceae > Exsudoporus > Exsudoporus floridanus. Next base: position 4,460 of record JBBPUP010000528.1, read on the forward strand.
CAACAACGCCACACCCAACACAGTATGGATAGCCTCGTCCAGAACCCTGATACGCACGACTCGGAGCGGAACGATCCACGTGAAGCCCTGTGTGCAGAGGGCTGCGCAATCGATTCTGCGAACCGAGTCGGCTTGAACAGGTCAAATATTCAATTTAAAGAGCACGTGTCGCCCTCTCCGCTGTGATATTGCGGCATTCCGCTCGGATAGTACGAGTCGGACGATCGGACGGCAGTCACATCAGGACTCAGTGCGTTCATACAATCAATCTCCTGTCTGTTCCAAAAATATGTAAAGGCAATCTCCTAGTGTTTTTAGCACCCGACGGAGATCGGGTCTCTCGATATTTCCCCCAAGACGACGGGCCCAGAAAGGCCTATCCACGGTAGTCGCGATCCCTGGGTTGGACTATCCCTTACACGCGGCGGTAGTAGATTTCTTGGACGCTACAATGGCACGCGGGGTGGTGTTTGATTTGGATTAGTCCAATTTACCAGGCACAATATAAAGCATACGACAGGACATGATTATCCCCAACGAGGGGTTAGGGTGGCCAATAACGAATACAGCAGATACTGTTCTCAAGTCTGATCCCATGGCGTTTGAGACGGATTTGGTTGTTCGTGATGGAATGTCATCGACCGATCTTCCAGGCGAGAGCAACATGATACAACTCAAGCTCCCTCTCGTGAAGTAAAGCACTTGCTCCTACGTCCCTGGTTGCCAGTGGTTGGACCATCCCGGCCCGGCGCCCGGTCCGACGGTTCCATACAACTGGTCGTGCGTCATTCATCCAAGTACGTAGGGCGCATACCACAGGCTTTTCTTGCAAAGAAAAGAAGCAGGAAACGCCTCCAATTACACGAGAAACAACAGTCTTTCGAACGCGTCGACTATCAGGAGAAAAAATGTGTGTATTATTTTGGTACCCAGCGAACAGAAAAGGAAGACGTGAGGATGAAAGAGGACAGGATCGATACTCGGACTACCATTGGTCATGGCGCCCACCTGCCGCCTTTGATATCACCGTCGGATTCGTCACATGCGCAAGAGGGCAAAAAAAAAAAGGTAAGAGACCGTCACGTCGCTGTCTTAGAGACGTACGTTCGACCATGATATCGATCATGTCTGTCGCGTCGGGGATAGGAGTCGGTATGAGTATGTTCCAAGCACAACGGTCGTAACGAAAACGGAAAAAAGGAACCACGACCGAATCGAAACGGTGCTCACCATTTCGAGAGCGGTCAACACATCGTCTTCGTTTATCCTATCCTCGTCGTACGAAAATCGAGTCGTGGTTAAACGAAAGAAATATGCGTGTGAGTATGGGCATGTGCAACGCGAGCGTCCCTTGGACCAGAAGACCAAAAAAAAGGGAGGGGGGAGAAAGAAACGTGCACTGATGCTCGACACGTCGTTGCTCACCTTGGCCGCATAAACTGTCCTGCAGCCTGCTCAATGTTCAACCCTATACTGAGCTTGAGCTTGAAAGGAATCGAATTGTCAGCGTTCGTGTTAGCATCGACACGTCGGGGGGAGGGGGTTCCCCAGTTTTGATTTCGCCCAGTGTCTGCGATGGATCCACTTCAGGCGTCCTAACTTGGTCGATGCAGAAGATCACACTGCCCATGTAACGCAACGTTGGTGCATGTATTGTGCGGGCGTTCAAAGTATCCCGGGGTGGCGGGACTTACGCTTGAGTCGGTCGACGACCTGTTCTGGCGAGGTGACGAGCCTGCTGGTTCACGTAAATTCGGGTTGTAAAGGTCGATCGTCGAGAAGGCAGCAGTCGCTGTAGACAGAGTTAAGAAGGACTGTGCCGCCAGCGTCGAAGGTAATACGGCGCGGTCGAGTACGGTGCGGGAAAAACAATCAAAAGGTTGATGTATCTGCACGGGTATATTCAAAAGTCACAATGACATACGTGAGCACGATATGAATACATGCTTCCGCGGAAGAAAGTGGCATAATTTGCCAGGTTGCTCGAGGGGGCTGGCCGTGACGGATGTGATGAAGTCCCTGTAGAAGACGAGCGCGTGTGGAAGGTCGGGGCATTCAGCCATTGGCGAGCTCGCGATCGCATGATGAAGATACGCCTTTGAGGAGCGTTGGTTGGTAAGCCTCCCCGGTGCTTCTTGAAGATGACATCTCGGGTCGCAATCACCTTCAAACCGCGGACATTAGTTTCTTTCTCGTACCGGGGGACACTGCTTCCCGATGCTACTTGCACAGCTGTTGAGTAGATTTGTGGATGAAGTCCGCCTTACGAAATCAGAATGCAAGTGTTCTGAATCGCGAACCATAACAGGGCTGGGGAAACACAAACAAAGTAAGAAGCAACAAGAAAAGATTCTTGTCGCCATCCTCGAGTAGCGTACGTACCTCGTTTAGTGGTTGGTTCCCATTCCCATCCCCATCCCTCGAGCGCAAGTTTGCCCTATCGACACCTTGGAGGTCGCTACTATAACGACGACAACAATAAGGGTGGATGCATGTGCACTGGAATGAGAACAAACGCCCCCGTCGCGAGGTGATGGCGTGATCTGATGCGTGAGTCGGTAATTACAAGGAGGCACGTGTATGCTAGGTGGCGACGGGCGGACCGTGAGTAGATGACTGCGCATCCTGTTCCATTACCCTGATATCTGGCCAAGCATGTTTTCGAGAAACGGTCAAGGTGAGTACGTTGGCGAGATATTTAAGAGTGCGATACTGACAGTTCACAAAAATGAAGCAAAGCCCATCAAAATCGTCGGTCGGCACGACATCTATTCAGTTGCCTTCCTCATCGATGAGAAGCACATTGTGAGCGGTGGTTCTGAAGAGAAGATTCGACGTTGGCGAGCGGAAGATGGCAAGGAGGTAGAGACGCCAATCGATGTGAGGGGTGACGTCAACAACGTTGCAGTGTCACGGAACGGAGGGTGGATCGTAAGTGGGACGAGTAGTGGGGAGCTGGCGGTGTGGGATGCGCAGAGCCATAAGGTGGCTGGATGGAAAGGACACAATGAAGGGGTATATGTGGTGGACATCTCTCCGGATGGGAAGAGAATCGCGACCGGGTCGTATGACTGCACTGCCTGCGTCTGGTCACTCTCAACTGGCCAGCGAGTGCTCGGTCCCTTGGAGCACCCAGAAGTGGTGCTCGCGGTCAAGTTCTCACCCAACGGACACCTCATCGCAACTGCCACGTGGCGTCGCAACTCCATTCGGGTCTACGACAGCTGGAGCGGCCACCTCCTTGTCGACGTCCCAATCAGGGTCGCTGGCGGAGACAACCAATCCCTCGTCTGGGTGAGAAATAGCAAGAATTTCTTTGCCTTATCGTCCACTGGCGAGATCTGTTATCTCGACGTGTCAACCGGGACCACACTCTCTTCCTGGCGCATTCACAGCGGCAGCCCATACTCTAGGTGCATCGCCCTAGCGAGTAATGGTGCATTCATCGCAGCCTCCGCCGGCTCCTCAGTGTCATTATGGGACACTGCCACGCACATGCAAATTGGGTCTGTCATCAAGCATACAAACGAAGTCGTATCCATAGCCATCTCAGCAAACTACGACCTTGCGATTGGTGGAAGCAAGACAATTACGCTGTGGAATCTGTATGATGTACTTTCCTCATCCTATCTTAGAGATGTAAGTGCGTTTGCATACAACATTCACTGTCGTTCCTAAAGACAAACTGCTTGGTTGACAGCAACAGATGCTCCGTGAGCAGGAGATCCAAAGCATGAAGGTGGAGAGAGCCGATCTGGAGGAAACCATCCAGTCCCTTCTTGTACAGGGAACGAATTCTAGTGCATTTATTAGCACTCTGACTTGCGCTTCGCTGACAATCATGTTCATTAGACAGGAAAATTGCAGATCTCGAGGAGACGATCCAGCAACTCCGTGATCAGCTCTCTGACTCACGACGCGCAGCTGCCAAGAAGGATCCCCTGCTCGAAATGGACGAGGCTGATCTCAAGAAAACCATCCAGTCCCTTTATGTACAGCAGGAGAGCTCTGGTGCGTTTATTGGCAACCTGACTTGTGCTTCATTGACATTGACGTTCATTAGACAGCAAAATCGTGGATCCGGAGAAGACCAACCAGCAACTCCGTAATCAACTCTCTGACTCCCAACGCTCGGTTGCTCGGGAGAAGGATAGCTTGAATGGAACCATCGAGTCTCTTCGTGAGTGTTGCATCGCCACCTTCACTCAGGTGATTAACGTCCACATCGATTAGAGGGCGGAATCATACATCTTGAAACAACTGCTCAGAAACTCCACACCCAGCATGGCCCTTTTCGACACGGTCTGGATAGCCTCATCCAGATGCCTCATACACACGGCTCGGAGCAGAAGGATCAATGTATAGCCCCGTCCACAGAGGGCCGCGTAATTGATTCTGGGGCGTCTCTTCTCGAGATCAAGAACACGTTAAGCGAGGAGGTCAGAGCCAACAAGCTGTTGATGAATTGGCATGCTGGTGAGCTTTGTCGTCGTGGATTTGGATAGGGTATTCAATCCGAACTATCAGAGTTTATATCCCGATGTATCACGACACTGGAAGGACTTGGAGATGACGCATTGAATTCCGCAAAACATGACGAAGCGGCTGCGGCGTACTCTACTGCGTTGTTGCTCAGCCCCTCGACTCCGAGCACCATACTGACCAAGTGGGCAAACACCGCTGCTAAGGTATAGTTTACGTGATAGTTTGAGCCTGGATATTGACTCTGTTTCGTTCCAGTTCCAGTTTGCGAGGTTTGACACTTATCGGGTAGTTTGCGACGTTCTCGAAGGCGACGGTCGCATCACAGAGGCATTTGAGTGTTTCCAACGGATGCAAAGGGAGCTAGGCGACGGCACGAGTATTCCTCGGCGAGTGCAGTGGGAACTCGGTGAGCGCTGCCGCGAACAATATAACAAATGATTGTCTGAGCATGGGACACAGATTTTCAACAGCGATGCACGGAAAAGCTAGAGGAGCTCGGGGACGCTGCGATGGATTCTCAGAGCTACGCTGAAGCCGCCGACCACTTTTCGACTGTACTGTCGTTCAACCAAGTGGACAGGATGGGTATCTTGATCAAGCGGAGCAAGGCACGAGTGTCGATGAACTCGTGGGGAGATGCGTTAAATGATGCCGACGAGGTATTGTTCGTCCTCACATTGTATCAGAATGTATTCATTAACAGTGTATGTAGGCTATCAAGCTCGACCCATTGTCTCACCGAGGCTACGAGCAAAGGCACGCAGCATTACATGGTGCGGGACGCTACATCGAGGCCGTTGGAGCACTCCAAACAATGCTTTCAAAGATGGACGAGTCTCCTGACGAACATATTCGCGGTGAGTCATTTCATCGAGATCCCTCGAACCGTATTTTGATCAACATCGATGATAGCACTGCGTAGTCGCTATGTCGATGCTACACCAACGATTCGACAAATTGTCGAGGATACCATCCGCCAAATGCCACAGGTACTCATCAACACCACCACCGGCCGTCTATATGACAAGAGACAGCAAGCAGAAGCACTGGAGGCACTCCCAATCTACTGTGAGCTCGTGTCGTCAATGGTGACGGAGCTTGACTATGCGCGTATTCGAAGAGTGGTGAAGAAATTCTACCGATACGTAATGCTCTCGCACAGGTGGCAACGAAACGAACCGACATTTCAGCTCGTCGAGACTACTTCAATCTACGCGCTTCCGGCGTCTCCCGCGAACAGCAAGCTGCAAAGATTTTGTGAGCTCGTGCGCTCACTTCGCTTCGAGTGGGCATGGAGCGATACGTGTTGTGTCAACCAACTCGACAAGGGGGTGCAACAAGAATCATTGGTTGCCATGTTCAGGTGGTATCGTGGTTCGTCCCTCACCGTCGTCCACCTTCTTGGTGTGTTGTCGCACTCGCAGGAATCTGGTTGTCTCCGGAGAAGTATCTGGAACACTCGTGGGTGGACATATCAAGAGTATATTGCTTCTGAAATTGTCCAATTCTACACCGAGGACTGGAAGCCATACCTCGGCTTGGACATGTTCAATCACAAAGAATCATCTATAATCCTTTCAGAGATGGAACAGGCAATGAACCTTGGCACACAAGAGCTGGCCACCCTTCGTCCGGGCCTAGACAGAGGGCGGGAGAAGCTTTATTTAGCTTCTGCACGCCAAACGACGCGCGAGGAAGACATCGCATACTCGCTATTTGGCATCTTCAACATTGCAATCCCGGTGATCTATGGTGAGGGGGATCAGGCGGTTGGTCGACTGCTGGAGCATGTCTTGACAGGATCCGGAGACGTCACAATTCTCGCTTGGACTGGGACTTCTGGCAGTTATAATAGCTGTCTCCCTGCGGACCTCGCCGTCTACAAGCAGATTATCCCGCCACATGTTCCGCAACCTATCCACGCGACTGAAATAGACGACATAGTCAAAGTACTGCGCTCATCCTTGCCCGACCTCTCCCTGGCTGTGATGCTACATACCCATGTCAATGGACTTCAGTCACCTTCCCTTCTTTCCAGTCGGCTTCGACTTCCTGCCATCGTTCTTCGCCTCACTGGATTTATCCACACCTCGCATCCAGATCCTGTGACGAACTTCCACATATATCATGCGACAATGTCCACGTTTGGAGACATAGAAATAAAGACGGCAGAAGATTTGACCGAGATGACGGATCTATATCTGGTCCATCCATGGTTTCGCCCGTTACTTGACCAAGAGTTCTCGCACGGTGCAGCTGCACTCGACAAAACCACACAGGCACTCCGGTTCGTCGCTCGTCTCAGGCAGCCATTTGGGGCACTCTTGTTCAAGTCTCTGTCACGTGTCGAGTATAGGCGTGTTGCCGCGGACAGTCTGATTATGGTTCAAGTTCGCGAGGACGCTCCGTTGACCGACTTGATAGACAACATCCGTACGATCGAAGTACAGTAAAATTTGAACTTTTCAGCGCCATGGGCGCTTGATATGATTGTTATTGCAACTTGTGGTACTCTTTACCGTGATATTTGGTTGATTTTGCGCACACCGTTATTTCGAGATTCCATCTAAGGGGCCACTGGTGCGACCTGCGCCTGACATTGGTCTATTGACTGGGTTTTTGGGCTGCTGGAGGTGGCAACTCTCTCACTTTAAGGAATAATTCAATCTGCGCCGATAAACTACACAAATAAACAATAAGGGTGAGACCCACTAAGCTTTCCAAACCAAGCCGGTTCAAAATATATGGTCAACTTCGGTCTGGAGGTATGTGTGCGTGTGTTCAGATCTTGGGAGTCAATCAGAACAGAGGAGGCGGAAATCCAGCACCGTGGCCACAGTTCAGACAACACGTGATCTCGGTTCCAAATCGTATACTCATCCTATTGTGTATTCGCCCTGTGGCCCAGGAGAGGAACTCGAATGCGGGTAATAACGGCGTTTGGACTTTGGTCGGTGTAGTGCTCCGTGTTTGGTAACGTTGGTGGTCGAGGGACAACGTCAACACGAACAATCAAACAGATGATTCTTTGTGTGCTTTGCATGCTGACTATGGTACCACCATCAAGTTCAAGTTCGGCGGTGGTAAAGGCCGCATTCTGAGTAGCTGCTAGGTTCCGAGTGTGACCGTAACATGTTGTCTTGAGACGTCAGCCAGATGAAAATCTCCTGCCTACTAGACGCGGCGTGATGCATCACTTAGATCGGCGCATTACTAGAGTAGACCCGGATGACTGTGTTGCTTTCGAACTTGCTACGCGAACGGAACGAAACTTCAAGGCACTACCTGGCACTTCCATCCTTAACGTGAACTTCTCAGCTCACGATACTGCTAGACTTCCGACTGCCTCGACATCTAACGTACAATTCTCCAACGCACGCGAACCAGCTGAGAGATTCATCGTCACGTCAACAACAATAATGGCATCCGCATGCACCCAGCGTTCACTGCTCTACAAATGGCGTCAACAACCAAAGCTGCGCAGTATTGTCACGCTCCACCATCTGCAGTTCGATCTAGGTGGAGTGGTTAAAGTCACCCGCATGAGCTCCCTGGAAATGCCAGGCCTACCATTTGATTCTCATTCAATGTCCAACACAGGTTTCCAAACTCGGAGTGGATGCTGGTGAAGAGATCACTTAAGCTACGGCAGATGGTTGTTGATGGACTACTTACATATAGGCACTGTCCAACTTTTTGATCTTCCAAATTGGATAAGAGCCCGGGGAGGACGGACCGGTGATGATAGACGATCCCGAGGTAACGCTTTTAGGATCCTGCGATGATCTGGTGTACCAGTCACACTCTGGACTCCTGATCCACGCTACGCCCTGCCAGCTTGCTTCACCTCCCACCTCCCACTATGATATTGGAGCTTAAGATCTGCATGAGCAGTATGGGGAATGGTACACGGACCTTCACCTCCGGTCTCCCAGTGTTTCCAGTGGATAGAAATACCTCTTGATTTTCGGAAATAAGGTAACCCTCGACGCACTTGTAACTTTCTGCAAGCGGGGAAATAGTGTAGTAGCCGTACATGCTATTCGAGATCGGGGATCCCGAAGAATACAGGTGGTCCATGATAAATTCCATAGATCTGTACGTGACCACTTGCATACGGTCGCCGAAGATGGGATGCTGCCCCTCATTCACCCCGTAGGAGATGCTCCTCACATTCCAGGGGAGTCTCTTCTTGTAGGAGTGTACGGTCCTGTAATCGATGAGGATTTGGTAGTGGTTGTCGAAATCGAATACTATGATGGCAGTTTTACTAGCAGACGTTGCAATCTTGCCGTCCAGTGAAATACGCTCCTCCCGGCCCCAGCCAATCTTATTTATATAAGTGTTGAAGACGATTGCATTCTCGGCACGGCGAAAACTGATGTGGAGAGGTGAGTTTCCATGGTCGTCCCAAAGACTGAGGTCAGTGTTGTCGATCCCATGCTTCGTGTCTGGTGTCCCGTCGTAGGCGATAGGCCAGAAGACAATGATTCCATCAGTTGTGATGTCACCGCCCCTGATATAAATACGTTTTCCGATGTCGAGGGTGTAGCTAGTTGACATGAGGGAATATCCAATGGGTTCGTGAGAACCGATCAGCTGTATGAATACTATTCCATGTCGTCTTTATCGAAGAAAGTGAGATGTGTAACCATCGAGTTAAGTTAACTTAATGAAATAACCTCTGACTCTGGTTCGGTCCGATCTTATCTATGCCCTATCGTCCTTCCTTTTCTCCCAACACATGGTTTTCAAGATGGCTATCGGATCTGGAGGTCATTCTTTTAAAGGCCGGTCATAATATGCGCCCAGACGAGACTGGAAACAAGTCGCTAGTAAAGTGGCGACATTTCAGGCCTAGTGTGACCCATGTTGAATCTAGATCACTTCCGGAATTTCCGAGCTGACCTTGCATTTACGCTTTGGAGGCGCCGCTGCCATCGTTCAGAGCCTCCCACCGTCCCAAGTCGTTCATACGTAGCGCGTTCATTGGCTTTCAACTTTCGAGCTGAGTTTCGATCGGGAGGCAGACTATTTTCCCCTCGGTTATTCAGGTAACACTTTCTCGAGCATATCCCTCTTACATTCAACGTGTCCGTCTCTGTTGTCTACCACGAGATTAAGACTTCCTCCGGGACGTACTTGACGTTACCCGACCAAATCAGCACCCTCATCGCTAAGCCCACCAAGCCCGACAGCGGGGTCCAAAAAACCAGACCGTACGTGCCTCGCTGTAGTTATTATCCCCGACTCGGCGACTCACGGTCTCTTAGTGGGACCTCCGACGTTCTAGGAAAATATGGACCACTAGGAACACTGGTTACGACCTGACTACCCGTGCGCACTCTAACGGTCACCCCGCTGCGTCGGTCGGTAGTAACATGTTGGCCACGGGGTGGGCCATCATTTCCAACTATTACTCGTACTAGGTGTTTACACTCTGGTTCCACGAATGCATGACCGACATAACGGACAGAATCCAGCTGGGAAGTAACGCCTACAGCGCACGGATTATCGGTGCCAACGACCAGGCACGTGGGCGGTAATCCTTATAGCTTGTGGTTGAACGCCGGTTAACTACATCCGTCGCGACGAACGGCGCTAGGCACCGCTCAACTCCAGAATGGTGCGCAGCAGTTCACTATCGAGGGAGTCGTTCGCAGAAGTGGATACAGTACTTTACAAGGAATCGTTGGTCATGAGCGCCTACCATGTTGAATTCCGTACGATAGCGGAGTATTTTGCGAAATGAAAAGTATGTGATTTGTATGAAACAAGTGGCGGGGCTTGGATTCACCGCACTAGCTTGAGAATAAATTAATCAAATTGTTTATGTAACACAATGTGACTACGATTTGTGTCCATTGGAGCCATCCACGCTGCGAGTGAACGACTGAGTGCAGTAGATAGAGTGGTGAATGGCTGTCCGGAGTGGTAGGACAGGCTGTAATGTCTTGGAGGTGTCATAGATATCCCGGCACATATGGGCGGTCAGTGGTCGCGCATGAATCATATCAACGGCTCTTGAGTAAGTAGTGCCGATAAACGAAGGCGCACCATTCGGGGGGCTAATACGAAAGGGTCTTCTTTCCACAATACATCGCCCTCAGATATCTTCTCCGTAGCAACGAGACCTCACTCTTGATGGCGTTAAAGTAATAAACCCTTATTTTGCTGCTCCACTTCGTCACAAAAGGCTCTTTTTGAGACGGGACACGGGATAAAAAATTACGATCGTTGGGCCGATTCCATTATCCTTCTCCGTTGCAACGAGTCCTTCACTGTGCAGGATCTTCCTGACTCGCTTCTCATTGACAGCCCCCGTCGGATAAGTTTCGGCTAGTAGGTTATGGATCTTCATGATCACTAATGGTCGGCTTTTTTTTTTTCAGCGAAACCAGCAGCTCTGCCTCCGCGACTCCGGCATGCAGTTCGGGCCCATGATGTTCCTTCTGTGTTTGAATAAATTGATGCCGCTAAGTATATTGAGTATGTAACTGGTGATCACAGCCACATGTCAGGCCTTCAGGAACCGACCTTGGGACTCGGATCAGTTGGTCACGATCACGTTTTGCCAAGACAAGACGATAAACGTCACGGTACTGGTCAGGTATTCGCCGTCCACAACCCAGTTGATCCCTTCAGCTGTTCAGACCAGTGCCGATCGACATTGTAATTTCACACATCCTCTGACTCATATGTGCGGGTGCAGTTCAGCATTTGAAAGTAACAAACGGAACAAATATCGATAACAGGCACAACACGTGCACACGCATTCAGTCAAATCAAACTTCGTTGTCAAAGAAGTAACATTGTAGATGCCATCATCTACTGGCGATGCAGTCCAGTCCGCAGATGGCGGCTTGTCACTACAGCCTACAATCTCCGTCAGGCACGTAGTATTTAGTACCTAAGAATACGTACGGCTATCCTCAAGTTGGTTTGAGGCTTCCATGAGTTCATCACAGCCTAGCAAAGTTTTCACCATTCTCAGAACAACAAAAATACGGGCAAATATACTTTCTCGTTAGGTACTAGGGTCGGCTGTGCCGACCGTAACCTTGTGGGAACGAGAGGCCCCTGCTGAGAGTTCTGGTGGGTTTTGTTCGGGCAGCACCTAATTAGGGGTGAATCAGGAATCATTGGAGATGTTTGCGAGTGTTGTAACGTTGACACCTGACAGACGAAAAAGTGCAGCATAGCACCGTGCTTCCAGCAAGGTGAATGTAATAAGTAGCACAGGAATAGCCATCAAATAACGGCTAGCTTTTCTCGAAGAATCACCAGTGTTGGTGGCTTGTGGGAAGTCACCAAGCAACAATTTGTCTGCATGTTACAGATGGGATCATAGCTCTAAGTCCGCACTGGGGTGTTTCTACGGGCGAAGCCTGTATGTTAGATCCGGCCAGTTGAAGAATATGACACGGATACGGTGGATCGCACTGACTGCTCCACATAGTCGCATCATCCATCGCGGCGGAATGATTGACATACATCTATCGGTTGTTACTCTAGTGAGGACGAGGAGTAGTAGCTGTTTATCGGGGATGGCTGACAGAAAAGGAAACCACAGGCTCTTTGTATTTGTTCGTAATATCCAACGCTAGAAATTTCATTTCGTAGTCCCGGATTCGCCACGTATGGAGGTTACATTTGTGTTGTAGTTATGTTACTTAATACCGAGGCACTTACCCCGGAGCATGGGACCGATCAGGTCGTATACATTGAATTCAATGGGCCAGGATCCAGGTGTCGGAAGGCACCATTCCATGATACAGTCAATACCACTGAATGCATTACGTAGAAATGTTGACCATCGTGTCCACATGCTCACTTGCAGTGTTTTGATGACCTCTCCATATGGCATACCACTCTTCAGCGAGGCGCTCAAGCAGTGTGAGTCGCCGGCGCACTGATGCCAAGGCGGGGTATCAGAAGCTCTAACTTCACTAGTGTCGCTCCAACAGCGCAAAATCCCTTTTAAGATCAGTGACGTGAATAGCAGGGGGGCTACAATGTATAAAAGGTCCTCTACTACATTCCCGGGGCATCAATCAGTTCACCCGATATCAGCTTGTGTCTTCTCTGGGCCAAAATATGAGGCATAGTGCCAGCATTGCAGCCGTCGTGCTCGCAGCGACTTCGTTCAGCCCTGTTTTTGCACAAACATGGTGCGGTGTATACATTGATCAAGTGCGGATTGATCTCGCTCATACTACCTAAATAGGTGCGGGAAGAATTACATGCCCAATCAGACCGTCGTTCCCCCGGGAGGCCAGTTTCAGCTGCCTTCCATTAGTGCGGAGCCTCTCGTAGCATTCCGCTGTGCACCGGCCTTCCGGCCTTATCTCGAGGAGGATGCAATGAATGCCGCTATCATCGTTGACACCCCTATAGTTTACCG
>JBBPUP010000529.1:0-17345 GCA_038094735.1 Exsudoporus floridanus
GTCTCAGACTCCTGGTAGAACCTCTACCAGCAAGAACCCTTGAACCTACGAGACGAGTCTTAGTCTCAGAAGCTCTAACCTTGAACGCTCGAGTCTACAGTTGTCCTATCCTAGGCCAACCGTAACACCCACTGAACTTTGCCTCGAAACCCCTGAACACTTCGATGGATCCTTTGACAAGTCTCAATCATGGATGAACACCGTCCAGTTCTACCTCGTCATTAACAAAGCAGTCTACGACACCGATGAGAAGAAGATTGCCTTCACCCTTTCATACATGACGAAAGGTTCAGCCCTTACGTGGGCCTCAATGTTCCGAACAAGTTGCATCTCTGGAACTACTATCTCTTTTGGATCTTTCGCTGACTTTGTTTCTGCCTTTGAAACCTCATTCAAACAAAGAGATGTCACAGGAACCACTGTTGCTTGGTTAACCACCACCAGAATGACCTGGAAACGCGACGGAACCTACTCCCCATCGCTCACTGAATATATATCCACTTTCCAAAACAATGTGGCCCTCGCCACCATCGCTGACCATAATGTATTGATTGGTTATTTCTCCGCCAGCATTCCCCCGTCCTTGATGAAACATATCATGTCAATGGACACTGTTCCTTCCAAAGTGGAAGAATGGTACGCTAAAGCCATCCACTTCCAAACTCAATGGGAATGAGTGGAGGAAATCGCTCAATGAAACTGTCAACCTATGAAAGGAACCTATCACTCTTTCTCCAACCCCACTTCCAAAAACCAAGACCCTGATGCCATGGACATAGATGTGGTAAAAGTAACCCGGTTAACACCAGAAGAACGCAAGCGATGCATCGAAAAAGGACCTTGTTTCAGATGTCGTAAACCAGGACATCTCAGTAGAGCTTGCCCAATGTTCTCTTCCCCAACAAAGAAGATTAGGTGTATCAAACAAGAAAAGGAAGTGGATGAACAACTCCCCTCCTTGAAAGAAATAGAAGATGACAATGAAGAAGTGATCAGACGGGTTTCATTCTCAATGGATTTTTAAAATGGGAAGATCTATCAACACAATCTTCCCCTTCTTATAGGATGCATGTAACAGTACGAGTATCACCCAAATCTATGCAGATTCCCCTCCAGGTGATCGAACCCATGCACACTATGAAAGTCGTTGATACCCATGCCCTCATTGATAGTGGAGCGGACATCTCCTGCCTCGATTATCAGTTTGCCCAGAAACACCATCTACCTCTGACCAAGCTACCATCCCCCGTCCGTATCTGAAATGCCAACCTCTCGGAAAACAAACAAGGACCAATCAAACATACCTGTCGCCTCTTCCTTAATATCGGAGAACTTACTCATGATGTCACCTTCCATGTCATGTTGTGTGGAAAGGAGAATATTATCCTAGGGCTTCCCTGGCTAAAAGCTATCAACCCGAAGATAGATTGGCAAGCGAAGACACTCTCCATCACTGAATCAACCGACCAGTTGAAACTCCTTTACACACTCTACTCCCGAGATTTAGATCATCATAACCAGATCTATCAGAAACTCCCTAACCCCTCGATTCATGAAACAATAGTCCATCGCTGTTGCCAACCTATAGGAACTGTACAGCTCCCAGGACGCACAACACTAAACCAGCTAATAGAGACTAGGTGATCTTTCTGAAGAGAAATCCAACAAGAACTAGACTGGAGTTCTTGAACGTTGCATGTTCAATATATATTCTACTACATGTGTTTGTGCATATTTGTAAATGGTCTGTGCATAGGGCATAGGGTATGATGTCATAAGTGTGTCATAGTGATGTCATAGATAAGTAAGTGAGTCTAGACTAGTTCTAGATTGCGGTAATTAAGTAACCCATCCCTGGATCCTTCTAGAATTACAGAGATTAAATACACATGTCATGGAACATTCTAGACTGTTCCCACAGTCACATGATGAAAGCATGATAAGGTCATGTGACCTCGAAAGCACGTGATTGATCACATGACTATCATGTGATAGGTTAAATAGGGGTCAAATTTAACAATCGCATCACCGACCATCATCTCTTCTCATACCTCCAACATGAAAGCGAAGATCAATTCCTTGAATGAGCCTTAGACAATCAAGCAATCTTCTACCTTTTATGCTGTGGCAACCGATTCATCCCAAATCACTCTCCAATCATTGCCAAACTCACTATGGCTACCGAATTAGCTGCAGCTGCAGAGAAGTCCAAATCCAAGGTTGTCCTTCTCCCAGAATACAAATCCTTTGCCTCGGTATTCTCCAAAGAAGCCACTGCTTCACTACCCCCCTCCCGACTCTACAACCACGAAATTAACCTGGATGATACCTTCACTCCAAAGATTGGCAAACTCTATCCGTTAACCCCCGATGAAAAGAAAGCCACTGAAGAATTCATCGACGAACATCTTGCATCAGGAAAAATCTGTCCTTCGAACTCCCCATAAGCCTCCCCCTTTTTCTTTGTCAAAAAGAAAGACGGGGAACTTCGTCCCTGTCAAGATTACCAATATGTCAATAAACATACCATCCGAGACACTTATCCTCTATCCCTTATTTCCAACCTCATTGATAAACTACAAGGAGCAAAACTCTTCACCAAGTTTGACGTATGATGGGGGTACAACAACGTTTGCATCAAAGATGGCCATCAATGGAAAGCTGCGTTCATTACTCACTGAGGACTTTTTGAACCAATGGTTATGTTCTTCAGACTTTGCAACTCTCTGGCGACATTCCAACGATTCATGAATGATTCATTCAGAGATATGATAGCGGAAAGATGGTTAGTCATCTATATGGATGATCTCCTCATCTTCTCCCCAGATGAGGCCACTCACACCGAATGAACCAAACAGGTACTTCAATGAATGATGGAATTAGACCTCCATCTGAAACTTGAGAAGTGCACCTTTGCTGCTATGGAAGTGGAATATCTAGGAATGATCGTCTGACCGGGACAACTTGCCATGGACCCTGTCAAATTAGACGGCATTGTGAAATGGCCCATCCCCAAGAAAGTAAAAGATGTCAGGTCTTTCTTGGGTTTCGCCAACTTTTATCGCTGTTTTATTCCCGAATACTCTAACGTTGCATGACCATTGATAGACCTTACAAAAAAGAACATTCCTTGGCAATGGAATGATCTTCATGACCATGCATTTTCCACATTGAAAATTCTTTTTCTCTCGAAACCAACCCTTCAACTCCCCGACCCCTCTCGTCCTTTCGCCCTGGCCACCGATGCATCTAAATACGTATCAGGTGCCATTCTCCTACAAATGGATATCAATGGGGATTGGCATCCCTGTTCTTACCTGTCCCAATCCTTCTCCCTGGCGGAATGCAACTACGACATCTATGATCGCGAACTCCTGGCGATCATCTGTGCCTTGAAGACGTGGCATCATTATCTTCATGAATCTCCCTTCCCCATTCAGGTTTTTACTGATCACAAGAACCTGACCTTCTTTTGTTCCTCTCAATGCTTGAATTGTCGCCAAGCCTGTTGGCTCCTAGATCTCGCGGACTTCAACCTTCACCTCACCCATGTCCCCGGCACCCAACTCACTGGCCCCGATGCCCTCTCCCGCCATCCTGACCTTCTCCCCTCCTCTGACTCTGACAACAAGGGTGTTACCCTCCTTCCTCCCTCCATGTTTGTCCATGTCATCGATTCCACTCTCTCTTCCCACATCGCCTCTTCCTCCTTCTCCGACCTGCTCGTCCTCCAAGCCCTCCAATCTATGGATGGTTCTATTCCCCTGGCCTTTCGTTCTCGCCTTTCTGATTGGCAGCACACCGACGGTGTCCTTACCTATCAAGGTCATGTGTATGTTCCCTCTACCGGCGATCTCTGTTGTGACGTCCTCCATCAATGCCATGATCACCCCACCGTGGGACACCCTGGTTTCCTCAAAACATGCCAATTGGTCGCCGCCGACTTTTGGTGGCCCGGCCTTGCTTCCTTCATGTGTGCCTTTGTTGCAGGGTGTGCAACCTGCCAGCAAAATAAATCCAACACACATCCCTCCACCCCTCCTGCCACACCTATCCCTTCTTCTTCTTCCCTCCTGTTCTGCCAAATTTCTTGCGATCTTATCACTGATCTTTCCCTCTCTTTGGGCTTTGATACTCTTTTGGTTGTGGTGGACCACAGCCTTAGTAAGGGGGTAATTCTTTGCCCCACCAAGAAAACTATCACCGCTGAGGGAGTCGCATCTCTCTTTTTCCACAAAGTATTCCTTTGTTTCGGCCTATATACCAAGATCATCTCAGATCGAGGACCCCAATTTGCCTTCAAGTTCACCAAAGAACTAGGACAGATCCTCCA
Source organism: Exsudoporus floridanus (assembly GCA_038094735.1). NCBI lineage: Eukaryota > Fungi > Basidiomycota > Agaricomycetes > Boletales > Boletaceae > Exsudoporus > Exsudoporus floridanus. The sequence goes on from JBBPUP010000529.1 coordinate 4,334, forward strand.
ATATGACCTCACACTTTCAACAGCCTATCATCCACAGATCCTCCAATACGACCTCACACTTTCAACAGCCTATCATCCACAGACCAATGGAGAGACTGAACGAGTTAATCAGGAAATTGAAACATACCTCCGAATCTTCTGCGGAAGTAGACCTACCATCTGGACAGACTCAATCACTCATGCCGAGTTCGCCCATAACCACCACCCTCATTCCATAATGGGCAAATTCCCATTCTTCCTCATGATGGGATATGAACCCATTGCTCTTCCCACTGTCCTTCCTTCCACCTCCATATCCACAGTAGAGCTCCGACTCAAGGAATTGACTGCAGCACGTGACGAAGTGTTAGCGGCCCACGAACTAGCTCAACAAGTGATGGCCCGTCATATGCGTAAACCCTTCTCCCCTTTCTCAAAAGGAGATAAGGTTTGGCTCGAAGCCCATAACCTAAAACGACAGGTGACCAACCCAAAATTCGCCCCAAAAAGAGAAGGACCCTTCGTTATCATAAAAGTCCTATCTCCTATCACATATGAACTCAAACTCCTGAAGACATGGAAGATTCACCCTGTCTTTCATGCTTCTTTCTTATCGCCCTATGGCAAAACCACCGTACATGGCCCCAATTTCCTGAAACCACCTCCTGACCTTATCGAAGGTGAAGAGGAATATGAAATTGAAAAGATCCTATGCCACCACAGAACCCCATCAAACCGTTCCTTCTTGATCCGATGGAAGGGATTCTCCGTGGAAGACGACTCATGGGAACCAGAACGGAACTTGAAACATTCAAAGTCCGCTCTCGACGAATATAAGAAGTGACACCCTTCTGTGTTCCCCTCCTAACTCTCTCTCCTTCATACCACCATGGCAATCGAACCTTCCTCCCCTATGCTTCCTTCTCTTGCTAGTCCACTTCCCTCTTGTTTCATATCTTCTCCCTCTTCATTAGAACCTTCTTCCATTATCGAAGCCGTCACACGACCCCCTATCCCACACCCTGCCGCTATCTTCACCCCTCCTCCCGAGGATGACCTTCCACTAACATCTCTAGCCTCTACCCCATCGGAAGATCTTCACCCCAGAGTTCTATCCGTCGACGTCCCCCTCTACGCCCACCGCCTACATGATCTGCCAACCCAGTTGGATTTAGATCTAATGCTAGATCACCTCAAAGACTCCCGCTTAGCCTCCACACTCGATGCCCACATGAACATTGGGTCTCCTCTTTATACCCTGTACAAGATCTTCCTCCAAGTCGAACGCCTAGATGTCCTTTATGCCATCAGCACATCGATTGCCCAAGTCAGCCTATGGGCCACTATGGTATGGAGCATCAAAGATAACCTAGAGGGAGAAATCCTCCTAGTGCTCCAACAATTAGACATGCCTGAATTTGTTGCCGATGTTGAGTGGTATTTATGGCAGATTGCTCCAAGCGTCATACATCCCCCTACTATGCCCTCTGCTAGCTCTTCCCCATTAGGATCTGAAGAACAATGACTCGTAGAAGCCATGGAGGCTAATTGGTGAGGACACAATGGAACAACTCCCCTTATCCCGTCTCATCCCCGCTATCACAAAGCTTGCTTCGCATGTCGACAGCTCGGTCATGTGCAAGTTAATTGCAGATACTACCAATACCCTACCTGTCTCGAATGGGCCCCGAATCATACACAAGGAAGATGTCCCCATAACTGCACTCATGCTCGTTGTACTTCTATGACGTCCTCGACCTCCTCTTACTCACCACCCTCACCCACACCTATACCAGTACCTCATTGTCCCTGAGGAACTGGCCCCTTACATCGTTGTACTGCACGTATCCACTACCCTGCTCTCTGTCATCACATCCACCTGTCTACGCATGACAACACCCATGACCTTGACCTTGCCTGGGATGAGGCAGCTTATGTGAACACCTCAGGCTCCCCAGGGCCTGAATATGGCAGATTTAATTAGGTGATTACGGGGTATTCACCATAAACGGGGGGTAATGTTATGACTCCCTCTTTTAACGATATAGTTACCCTTTTTCTTTGACTCGTGTTCTTTCTCACGATTACCAGCATTGTTGGGCTGCACGTGGTAATGACTGTACTTTTATATCTTTGACCTATCCTTATGTTTTCCCTTTAAGTACCTTTTTCCCACATTGTTCTAGTATATAAACCTAGCACTCTATGCTTCCTGTTCCTCACACTAGTCTCACTTGAACCATGACTATCTCTTACGACTCCTAGCATGACCCCAGAACTCTATAAGTCTTCATCCTACTTTGAGTGGACGCTCGACTCCTTGACCTTGAAACCCTCTAGAGTCCCTAGAGGCAGCGTTCTTCATCAGAGAGTCTCTCTCTATCTTGAACCTTGACCCCTGCTAGTAACATTAGCAGTATGAACCTGTAATCTTTCAAGTCTATAGTTGTCCTGTCTTAGGCCAACCGTAACACAACACAGACCTTCAAGCCCTAGCCGACCAAGCTGCTGCCATGTCCATAACCCCCATTGCCCAACCACAACCATCTGCCCCCAGTCCCTCTGTTAATATCTTCAGTCAGGATCATACACCAGCCACCCCAGCTCTATTCATTCCTCCATCACAACCTCCACTATATGACTAGTGGAACGTTAGAGAATCCCCACAACATGAGTTCAAGTCCCGATATGATCAATAGGCTTGAGACTTCCAATGATATGGGGCAAACGCTGGACCTCCTCCCCAACTCCCTCCTCCAATTATCTCCTGACCTCTGCCAATGCCTCCTGCCCCTTCGGCTGCTATGTCGAAGCTGGAAAAATCACTCACTGCCAAGCCTGACCCGTATGATGGGAATAAGGCCAAATTTGTCCAATGGTGGAGGACGATCAAGTTATACCTTGATGGCTTTGAGACCGAACCCTCTCATCGCCAGAAGATCCTTATCGTGCTGTCGTATATGAAAGGAAACAATGCCGCTGGATGTTTTGCCGACCTCTGCGTCACACAGGGGTTAATAAACCAAATATCTTGATCCTCTTTCGAGGATCGAGTCAAGAAGGTGTTCCAGCCGGCTTCCTTAGTGTGTGACGCCGAGAAGCAATTGTTCACGATCAAGCAGGGTCGTGAAACTATTGAGGACTTTTTCATTCAAATGTCACAACTGGCAGAAGAAGCCAGGTTTTCCCTCACTGCCAATGGACAAACCATCGTCCACTTGATTCACCACGCTGTATGAAGCAACTTAGTCAAATTCATCGAGAGATCGCAATCCGATCTCATCAATTTCTTGTTGTGGACAGACTGGGAAGAAGCCTTGGTGAAAGCCAAGGAGATTCTGACCGAGATAGCAGAACATAAAAGGAATGTATTCACAACCAGTCCTACCTACAATCCCAGGTTCACTCCCTGACCTCAACAAATGTATGTGCTGCCTCAAGGACCTCCCCCCATGCAGCAACCATCTACTCCCACCCCCCATCCCAATCAGCCCAGTGTATTCCCTGGTCGTGGCGCTCCTATGAAGCTAGGCAAAGCCCAAGCCACCAGGATATGTCATGTCTGTTGCAAGCCTTGGCCTTGCGCAGAACATCCTCCCTGTCTCCGCCAAGCTGTGCAAAGCATCACAGTAAATGGTCAAGTAATCTCCTCCAATACCTTCAACACCATTCAGGCCTTGATGGCCAAAGCCAAACAAGAGGGTGGAGAAGAAGAAGAGCCTATGCAGAACTCTGTAGAACTATGGTATCAATCTCTGGTAGAAGAGGGTTTTCAGTCCATACAGTAGATAACAGTCGATCTGCTGTACCAATTAAGTTATTGCTGTCTGTGAATAGATTCTCTATTCTGAGTAATGATGAGACTGAAATCTTAAGTAAACCCCAAGTAAATCTACTGACACCTAAGTTCCAACCCACAATCTTGACCCCTCTGAAACATCAAAAAAAGATGTTAAGCTTCGCCCCGTCTGTAAAAACACACAATGGACCCACTCCTATCCCTTCCTCTATCCCACAAAAGGAAGAGATGTCCTCTCGTTCATGGAGAAATACAGTCGACCCTTGGTCGATTTGTTGGATGAAGTCTCAGATGGAATGTCCAGATGTCTCAAGGAACGTCCAACATCTGAAATCCTTCATTCATGACTCTAGAACGATCAAAGTGTCTCCAGACCTCGTGGAAGATCTTTGTCAAATGTCAGATGAAAACACCTACTGGATCTTGAAGGATCTACAACAACCTCCGAGATTCAGGGCAGCATCTCCTTGCAAACCAAGAAATTCCCTTGAGCTCCCCACCATCATCATCACCACCCCCAACACAACAAGGGTAGAAACCAAGGTCCTCATAGACTCCGGATGTATCGGATCTTCAATTCACAAGGATTTCATAGTCAAATATGGAATTTCTAAACACTCTCTACTTTGACTGCTCAAGGTTTACAATGCTGATGGTACTCTCAATGCCGGAGGCCAAATTGAGGAGTTTGCTCTCATTCATATAGAGATTAACGGACATAAGGAACAGATCACCCTCACCATCACAAACCTAGGACTCAATAACATCTTCCTTGGCCACGACTGGCTGAAATTACACAATCCCACAATAGACTGGAAGACAGGAAGAATTGAGTTCAGATGTGAGAACGATCATGTCCCAAATCTCATTGATGACGAAGATGATGACAAAGAGTACCTTCCTTCCCAAGGAGATCGTCTATACCAATTAGATTGCGATGAGTATATATGAAACATAGCCACGTCCATTGCTGCAAAGGACTTCGTAGCAAAGAAAAAGACCACACTCGAAGAAGTAGCACCCAAATATGTACACAAATACAAGGACATATTTGCTAAGGAATCTTTCGATGTACTCCCTCCATGAAGACCATGGAACCATGCGATCAAATTACTTCCTGGAGATTACGAGGTAGATTGCAAAGTCTATCCTCTTAACCCAGGAGAACAAAAGGAACTAGATGCATTCCTCAACAAGAACCTAAAATCCAGACAAATCCAACTGTCCAAATCGCCCTTCGCATCAGCATTTTTCTTCATCAAGAAGAAGGATGGCTGACTGTGACCTGTACAAGACTACCAAAAGCTAAATGCAATCACACGACACAATCAGTACCCACTTCCCCTTATCAATGAACTGGTAGATAAACTTAAATCCGCCCGATACTATACCAAGTTTGATGTAAGGTGGGGGTATAATAATGTATGGATGAAAGATGGCGATGAATGGAAGGCAGCCTTTCATACCAATCGTGGACTCTTTGAGCCACTTGTTATGTTCTTTGGATTGTGCAATTCACCAGCCACATTCCAAACAATGATGAATTCACTCTTTAAGAAGCTCATTGATCAAGAAGTCATCGTTGTTTACATTGACAACATCATAATCTTCACAAAGATGCTAGAAGAACATCGACGAGTGGTACGAGAAGTACTACAAATCCTCCATGACGAACACCTCTACCTACATCACGACAAGTGCGATTTTGAAGTCCAGGAAACAGAGTTCCTCAGACTAATCGTATCCCAAGACAAGGTCAAAATGGATCATAAAAAGGTGTCGGCCATCAAAGATTGGCCTGTTCCAACATCCAAGAAGCAGTTAAGGGGCTTCTTAGGATTCCTCAACTTCTACTGCTGATTTGTCAAGGACTTTGCATCAATCACTCGTCCTCTCAATGCCTTAACATTGGTTAAGAAGGAATTCATATGGAACACAGAGTGCCAGTCAGCATTCCAACAATTAAAAGACACCATAGGTTCCGCCCTGGCCTTGCAAATGCCCATGGATACAGATCCCTACCGAGTAGAGACAGACGGCTCTGGTATTGGTCTTGGAGCCATGTTGTCCCAAAAACAAGACAACATCTGGCATCCCATAGCATTCATCTCTTGTTCCCTCAATGAAGCAGAACACAATTACCATGTGGCAGATCTTGAGATGCTTGCCATCATCTTCGCCCTCACTGAGTGGTGTCAGTACCTTCTCGACGCAACGCATCCTATCGAGATTCTTATGGATCATAAGAACCTTGAGTTCTTCCGTAAGCCGCAAGACCTTTCCTGCCATCAAGCCCGATGGCAACAGATTTGTACAAGCTAGACGAGTATACTCAGCAGACACAAAATGTGTGAGAGCACTATATTAATACCTAGACGAGTATACTAGGTATTTATGAGAACAAGAAGATATGGATGAAACTGGTCAACATACCTCAGTGGACACAAAATGTGTGAGAACACTGAGGGAGAAAATGACCAGATGACGCGCATCCTAATGCTACAAGATTACATAATACGATCAACAAACTTGGTGATGTAAGCGAGATGCAAGTGAGGCTACAAGATAAGTGCAAGTTGTATAACGGCCAAGTGAACAAGATAATTAGTCTAACATACCCTCTTCAGGAGGCCGCTAACCTGAGCGCAGCTGAGAGTTTACTAAAGGTAGGGTGAGGTAGGGGTTTCGTGAGGACATCTGCGACGTTTTCGTGGGTAGGTAGCCAGATTAAACGAAAGACGCCACTGTTGACATGCTCTCGGATGAAGTAATACTGTATGTCTATGTGCTTAGTACGTTGGTGGAACTTCGCCGCCTTGGAAAGAGTGATCGCACCAGTGTTATCGAGGAAGATTCTGATTGGGATCTGGAATGGGAGTGAAAGCTTGGCGAAGAGTAACTTCAACCAAAAACCTTCTTGCATGACATGAGTGACTGCCATGTACTCGGCCTCAGTGGATGAGAGGGCTACAGTCACCTGCTTATCAGCCTGCCTGCATAGAACCAAGCATACCCTGACACAGAATGGCGGCCTAGCTCGTTCACCCAGCTGGTGTCTGCGTATGTGTGCAGCTCCGGACCCTCCATTTCAGCACTGTAATGGAGCCGGTGGTTGAGCATCCCAGCAAGATACCAAAGGACCTGTTTGCCGGCCACGAAATGATGTGGGAAAGGGTCGGTGTTGAATTGTGCAAGCAAGTTGACGATATATGCGATGTCTGGGCAGGTGTTGACGGAAAGATATATAAGTTCCCCAATCAGCTTGAGATAGGAGGAGTGCAGGTTCATGACCTTGGGATAAGAAGCAGAGGGGTCGCCAAAGGGCGTCTTGGGATCAGCAGGGAGGCAGACAGGGTTGCAGCCAGACAATCCATACTCCTGGAGTAGAAAACTGATGTACTCGCCCTGGTGCATCCAAAGCTGGCAAGTCTTCCTGTCTCGTTCGAATTGTACCCCTAGATATTTCAACACTGGACCTAGGTCCTTGATGCTGAATCTCTCTGCAATCTTCCTTTTTATCCATTCGAGGAAGGGATGTAAATTAGATACCCCCATGCCATCGTCAACATGCCACCCAATCAGACATTTAACTCTTGCGAGCATGATACCCACAGCGACATCATCTTCGCTGTCGTAGTAGAACAAAGTATGATCAGATTCAGCGCAGATGAATCCTAGGTCTGACATCATGGAGCACACTTGTTCATACCACTCAAGCGCTGATTGTTTCAGCCCATAGATGCTGCATAGCATGAGCCAAACAGATGTTCTTCAATCACCCTGCTTGAAGCCTTTTGGTTGGCACATGTAAATTTCTTCTTTAAGAATGCCCCACAAGAAAGCTCTTTTTGTGTCGAAGGTGTTGATTTCCCAGTTGTTTCGACAACCAAGTGCTGCGAGTAGATAAACGGTGGCGGGTTTGATGACAGGGGCGAAGGTAGTGCCATAGTCTATTCCAGGGACTTGGGAGAAGCCTTGAGCGACCAGTCATGCCTTGTAGACCGAGCTGCCCTTGTTGTTGTCCTTGAACTCGAGGACCCAGCGACATCCAATTGCTTTGTGGCCTGCTGGCAGTTCTGCAACCCTGTAAACGTTCATGTCCTTCATGGTCTGTAACTCGGTTTTCATCGCTGTGAGCCATTGTTCATGATCGGGTCGTTGTATGGCCTCGTCGTAGGTGGCTTGCAGGATTGACATGTCGTAGTCGGGGGAGGATGGATCTCGACGCTTGTCACTTCTGATGGCGATGTGGGCCTGTTCCTCGACAACATGGGCCTGTTCAGCGATGATGACATCTGCTGTGACCTTGGAAACATTGTTGTTCAGCTCGATGGCCCCTAGGGAGTTGGTGTTCTCACGCTCGTCAGCAGTCACCCCCTCCAACGAACCGGGGGCCCCATCTGGACCGACCATCTGGGCTGATACCCCATGAGTGACCACACGAGCGTGTTTGTCTCTCAACTCCTCTAAATGGGTCTTAGCCACAGCATGCTTATCAGCATAAACATTGCCGGCTTCAGTCATATTCCACACATGGCCGGACCTGTGAGGCACAGCGATAGGCAAAGCTGGAGGGGCGGGGATGGGGGTGGATATGGTAGGTGTTCCAGGCACCGTGACCATAACCATGGGGAGAGCTGACATGGAGGACAACGAAGGGTTGACGAACTCCTCCTCCTCGTCATTGTCCTCAGTATCCTGGGGGGGGTCCTCATCAAATACGACATCACGGGCGACGAAGAAGGTGCCGCTGCTGGAGTCGCATAAGCGGTAGCCCTTCACACCCTCCGGGTAATCCACAAAGATCACTCTGCACGACTTTGGCCCGAGTTTACTTTGCAGCTCAGTGGGGATCCGTGCCCAGCAACGCGACCTGAAGACTTTAAGATGGGATAGGTTAGGTTTTTTATTGTTGACCATCTCATAGGGAGTCTTCCTGGCCAGTAAGGCTGCAGACTCCGTGCAGTTCCACAAGTAGGCGGCAGTGAGCACGGCCTCACCCCAGAGAGTTAAGGGTAGGCCAGCAGCCTCCAGCATAGCGAGCGAATGGCCCTCGAGGGTTCGTATTGCCCATTCAGCCTTGCCATTTTGCTAGTGGGCATAGGGTACTGCAAGCTGTCGCTCAATTCCTGCTTTTCCCAAAGCCTTCGTGAATTCTGCACTAAGGAACTCCCCCCCATTGTCCGAGTGAAACACCTTGACCTGATGCTCCGCATGGTTCTCCCACAGGCTCTTGACGATCCACCATGCGTCCAGTGCCTGATCTTTGGTGGCGAGCAGCTGAACATTGAGAAGATGGGAGTGGTTGTCCAGGAAAATGATGAAGTAGAGTTTTGCATGTGGGGTGCAAATGGGGAAGGGGCCACAGAGATCGGAATGGACTAAGTCCAACATGCGTTCAGCGTGGGGGGTTTTGGATGGGGGATATGGCTTTCGAGGATGCTTAGCCATGATGCATGCCTCGCACTGAGACAGCGGTTTAGAACAATCTATGTTTACCTCCATGGCAACCAACGGTAAGCGTTTTATTAGGTCACCCCCTGGATGTCCCATCCGTGCATGCCACAGGTTCAGCGTGGCCTTGGACCACGCGAACACAGAGATCTCCCTCAGCCTCGGGGTGCTTGAGACTAGTTCCGAAGGGTGAAGGAAATGCAGGTCCACATGACACTAGTTCCCCGACAAGGGCAGGCTTCCTAGTACCTCGCCGTTATAAGAGAGTTGACAGCAAGACGTGCTACCCCTGCGCGACCCTTTGAAGTCACAGTCCCAGCCTCTCTCCAACATGCACCCGACAGAAAGAAGATTAATGAATGCACCGGGGGTGTGAAGGCATTCATGCAGTGTGACCTGATATTTTTCGCCACCTAGCGTAAGCTCAGCGATGCACGTTCCTCTGCCGGTGGTGCACAACGTCCCATGGTTTGCAGTTTGCATGCTGGGGTTGTCCTCAGTTCTGAAGTTGAGGAAGTAGCCACGCCCAGTGACGAGGTGTGACATTGTGCCCGAGTCAAGCAGGATGGAAATGAAAGGGGTGGACAAGTCAAGGTCATCTGAGAGTTCGGTGATGGCAGCACAGAATAGCTCACACTGGCGCCCATCGCCAGGTGTGCTTGCAGGAGCAGGCAGAGGAGCTGAGGGGGTTGCCATGACTATGGCGGCTGTCTTGGACTTCTGGCCTTTGTTGCAAATCCAAGCAGGGGCTTTGCTCTCCATTCCACCGCCCGGCCAGTAACAATGTGGGTGATTGTGATTATCTGCATGAGGGAGATCTGCGCATACCGGGTTGGTGCATCTCACCCCCTTGGGGTTGTTGCAATGCATCCAAAGCCTGGTTACAGGATTGATTTTGATGTTTGATGCAGCTCCCTGTACGACCACTATGTTGGCGTATTCCGTCCCTGGACCTGCTAATTTCCTTCTTCCAATGATAGCGTTGGCTTTCTCAGAGAACAGCTTGGTGACTTCGTCAAAGGTGAGAGGAGTTGGGGGTGTGGTGGAACTTGTAGTGGTTGAAGATGAGGACGTGGTTGTCATCCGGTTCATTGTGAACTCCTTGAAATTTGCCACTCAACTTTGTCTGGAAGGCCTTGCAACAGATCGAAGATTGCTTTGTTGTTCAAATAAGTGATCCCCATCTGGATGAATCTACGATGGGCATCCTCGAAGACACCGAGATACCGAGAGGCGTCATCTGCATCTTTAAGCTTCTCTGAATGCACTCATGCTCAGAGTTCGTACTGAGAAAGAAGGTCATTTTGGGAGTAACGCTCTGAGAGAATGTCCCACTGTGCGTGTGCGGTTTGACTTTCGTTTAGTTGGTTTGCAACAACTGGGGAGATCTTTCGATCGATAAGGGCCTTGGCTTGGGTGTTCTTTGCCAACCAATCTAGGATCTTTTCCTTTTCTTCGTCTGTAACAGCAGCTGGGACTGCCGGCGTGGATTTATCGATAGCGAGCTTAGCGAGATTGAGCAGATCTGAACCATTGCTACAATGGTTCCAGAGACGTTCCCCTTTAAGGGCTAATGTCATCTGTCTGTGCCACTGTGCATAGTTCTCGGCGCCCGTTAGTTCACAAATGTGGTCATATTTACTCATGGCTGAGTAGTTAATGTCCACAGTCCTGAATGAGCACTTGGAGTCTAGATTTCGTTGGTTTGGATTCTGCCTGGTTAGAACCCAGGGCTCATAACCTGTACAAGCTAGACAAGTATACTCAGCGGACACAAAATGTGTGAGAGTGCTATATTAATACCTAGACGAGTATACTAGGTATTTATGAGAACAAGAAGATATGGATGAAACTGGTCAACATACCTCAGTGGACACAAAATATGTGAGAGCGCTGAGGGAGAAAACGACCAGACGATGCGCATCCTAACACTATAAGATTACGTAATACGATCAACAAACTTGGTAATGTAAGCAAGATGCAAGTGAGGCTATGAGATAAGTGCAAGTTATATAACGGCTGAGTGAACAAGATAATTAGTCTAACAAGATTATCCAGGAGTACTCCCTGGTTATTTCTCACCGTCCGGGTAAGACAAATCCAGCCGACCCTCTGTCCAGGAGGCCAGACTATAAAAAGGGGGTAGAATCTGACAATTCCACCCAAACACTCCTCCCCAATAATCTTTTCTTGCCCCCACCTTCGCCAAAATTGCTTTCCATCTCAGCCATGGCTAGCGAAACCATCCACCAATGCATTGGCAAACTTCAACACAAACTTGAGCCATACGCTAGCGAAGGTCTTAAATGAAAAGATTCCCCCTGGACACGACAAGATGGACTTATATGATGGAAAACCCTAACATATGTCCCAAATGATGCTAAACTCCGCGAAGAGATCATCGTCGCCAATCACGATCATCCTATCGCTGGTCATCCTGGAGTTAAAAGAACCTGTGATCTCATAATGACAGAGTTCTTTTGGCCATCATTAAGGAAAGACATCAAAGCATATGTCAAAGGCTGCAATACCTGTCAAAAGGTTAAAGCTTCGACCACCGCTTCACATACCCCTCTCCATCCAAATAAAATCCCTAACACACCCTAGGAAATCATTTCCATCGACATTATCAGCCCTCTTTCCCAATCTGAAGGCAAAAATGCCATTCTAGTCATCGTAGATCGGTTCTCCAAGATGATACATCTTGCACCAGTCATGGATACTATTACCTCCAAGGGTGTCACAACACTCTTTCACAACACTGTATTTAAACTCCATGGCACCCCCACAAAAGTCATCTCCGATCATGGGCCCCAGTTCATCTCTTCATTCATGAACGATCTATATGAACTTCTCAACATAAAGGAAAATCCCTCTACGGCTTACCATCTCCAAACCGATGGACAAACCGAATGAATAAACAGAGAAGTCAAAAAATATCTATGGATCTATGTGAACCATAGACAAACTGACTGGGCTGAATGGCTTGCCTTGGCTGAGTTCGCACACAATTTACAAACTACCAGTGTGACCGGCGTATCCCCTTTCCTCCTCAATTACGGACAACAACCACTCATTCCTAACAAACAGGTTGAAGTTTGTAATGAATCCGCCTTGCAGTTTGTAACTACCATGCGAGCACATCATCAAGCGGCTCAACAAGCCCTTGAAAAGACTGCTGTCGCCATGAAAAAGGCATATGATAAACATGCAAGACCGGCTATCACATACCAACCTGGTCAACAGGTTTTATTGGATGGAACCCATATTTGTACCGATAGACCCTTGTGAAAGTTTGACAATAAATGATATGGCCCCTTCCTTGTCAAAAGGAAAGTCAGCGAATTGTCATACGAATTACAATTGCCTCACGGATGGCACAGCATACACCTGGTGTTCAATGAGTCACTCTTGACACCATATGTTCAAGGAAGCTTTCCCTCACAGGCAAAGCCAAAACCTCCACCTCCAACTGTCATCAACCAGGAGGTCGAACACGAAGTCGAAGTGATAATTGATTCGCAAAAACATCATGGTCGCCTCAAGTACCTGGTACACTGGCATGGTTTCCCCAAGGAAGAACATGAATGAAAACAGACAATGGAACTTGTAAATGTGCAAGATGCTATCAAAGAATTCCATTGCAAGAACCCCAACGCTCTGCGACTTGGTATCAAAATCAAGCTTTGCAATATTTTCACTTCTCCTGACTTTCTAGCTTACCAAGAAAACTTTAACCATTTACCTAATGATTTATTCGAGATTCCCAAACCCGACTCA
>JBBPUP010000531.1:3463-17326 GCA_038094735.1 Exsudoporus floridanus
CATCCGCCTCCTTCAAATTCAGGAAGCTCTTCGTGTTGGCCCTATCAAAGTTAAGTTATACCACCTCGATACTGCCTCTCCACTTGTGACGATCCACGAAGGTGGATTGTGATGCGTATTCATCCAACTCAGATCGGTTGAATCTCGATTGACGGGCACCGTCGGATCGCAGCGTCATCTTTTATGAACGTACACAAGCAAAAGGCTCTCCTGGTAACGCAACCACTCTCTCATCTTATCCTTCTGTCTGAGAAAATGTCATGCAAATACACGTGAACGTCTCTCTCAGTTACAATCCCCCGAGGACGGATTTGGGAATCATCATTCCGATCTTTCCAGTGTTGAGCATACCATGCACGCGCTATGAAACAAAACATGAAAGACGTACCACGTAATTCGGCATGTCCACCTATCGTGAAAACAAATCGTCAATCGCCCGCTCGCCGTTTTACGTAAGTAAGAGAACGCATCTACGCACCACCTCGTGCATCTTCAAATCACCCGCGACGCTACAGAGAATGTATGCCTCCACGCGGTCCAGCCCATGTTCGGCTACCAGGTAGGTGATCATGTTACGCACGGCCGAGCGCGTCGCTTCCCGAATGTCTAAACAATCACATGCACATTCGGACTCGTCCCCCAAACATCCACACGGACACGCAGAGAGAGCTCACCAGTGTCGACGCCCGTCGTACAATAATACTCGTCAGGGCTGACCTGTGGCGCTACAGTACGAAAGTGGGGGGTCTTGGTATATGGTTTGTCCTTGCGCACGGTAAGGCGCACGGTGACGTCCATCGGTGTCTCGATGGCCGTGCCTACCCAGCCCATAGTCAGTCGACTAGCAACATGCGCACGCATCCGACAACCTACCACAGACCTCTTCCAACCAATGCCATATATCCTATTCAGCGAGGCCAGTCGACGAGTTGTCGTTCACTCACCCCCATCGCCCTGCGCTGCGTGCCCATCCTGCACAACACATCACGCATCACAAAATTTCAGTACACTAGCGGACCCTTCCCTCCAAGAAACGCCAGGACGCACCCCAATGGAAAACAATGCGCCCTCGACCTCGACCGGCAAGTACAACGTCGATCCCTCGGTCAAATGTTTCGTATCCAAATTCCCACCGGTCACATACGGCGGGATCGTCGACCATGCTCCCCGTTCGCCCCTCGCGACACCCATCTCACCCGCAAACGGGCGTAGCGGGACGCGAATCTTCTTTTCCTTGTTTAAATATGCGTACCTTTGCACGCCCGAGTGTACGCTCGAGAGTGCTCCCGCGTCCTCGGTGAGATCCCAAATCTTGATCGCAGGCTCTGGAAACTCGTCCGTCAACAGGCCAAAACCAGGGATAAGTGCCGTCCAGCCCCAATCTGCTGGTAGCACGCTGAGCACGTCGACCTGGAGGGTGTCACCGGGTGTCGCGCCTTCGACATACACGGGCCCGTTGACTTGGTCGCAGAGCTCGAGTTTCATAGCAGTGACGGAGGCGGCGGTTGAGTTTGGATTGAGTTGGCCGTTGGAGGCATCGAGACAAGAGAAATGGATGGTAGATCCAGAGGACACTGTCACGACAGGTGGGATACTACAGAGAGGTCGAGTGGAGAGGAAGGATGAGAAAACTACGGCATACCTATTGTCCCATGCCAGATTCGCATGCTCGCGCTTCACCGCGTGGACCGACATCCTGCTAGAACAAACGGGTTAGTAGTTCTTACGAAAGTATCGACGAGGGATGTATGTGATAAGGACACCTAGATTGAGCATCGGCACTATATATACCAAGTTAGATATCTGTAGATGGCGTGTATGGTAGATAATTGCCCAGGCCCTGAGAGCCTGAGAGCAGTCAGCGATTCGCCCCATCCGCGTGATCACGCTGGTGACAGGGGTGCGGCCTCCCGAATATTTCCGTCAACCTCGTCAACGGGCACTTGCTATACCAGGACAAACATGCACGGGCACGCTGGCGGGTCAGAACTCCAATCTAGATCCACGCACTCCATACGCCTCCCAGTCGATCACGCGCCGTGGCGGAGCATACCGCCCGAAAGACGTCAAGTCCGAGAGATGCCGCATCGTCGGCCGACCATGTGGACAGTTCCAGGGTTGATCCATCGTTCCCATGTGTCGCACGATCTACCCATGCGGAAACCACAAGGCGTTCGTTCAACAAGCAATAGACATGAGCGGTGAAAGAAAAGAGTACATCGACCACCAACGTACCGCCGTCATCTGCGTCTTATCAAGTGCCTTGCCTACCATCACGCTCCGCCGACAAGCGCGCATCGCAAACATGGCCCGCGCTTTCGAACAACGAACCATTGTTCCCTTTGGGCGGTCTTGCATGAGATGGATGAGCTCCTCGAGGTCTGTCACACGATTCGGTCAGTATCTGCGTTTGTCGAACGAGAGGGGATAAAAGACGGTAGGTTACCCTTCATATCGAATACCGTGTCCTTGGACATCGGCTGGGCGACCAGCTGTAGCCGCATCCTCGCACCTTCCGATCCTTCCTCTTCCTCATCTCCAAATGCCTCTTGCTCCTCTACCCGCTCTAACTCAAACCCGTTCAACTTCAACACGTTCATGTTCTCGACTGCAAGCATCTCATCGGCTGCTGTGAGCTGCAACTGCTGGGGCCTACCATACACCGTAAGAAAGAGTACCGAAACAAGATGACACAGAAGTCGTACCGAAAGAGCTTCTGAGACGCAATGACCGTCTTCTCCTGCAGCGTCTCAAAATTCCACTTTTCGTCCGCAGCGTGCTGGTCGACAATGAACAAATCATCCATCGCCCCTACGCCTTGCATGACATCGCTCCGCTTCCGCACGATGATAAATCCAAGGTTAAACTGCCCCGCGACCACCATGCGTTCGAAATCGGCTTTCGAAATGATCCGCGAGAGTGCGGCTGAGGCGACGCTATCATCTGCAGCAGTTTCAAGGTTGGAAGACGATACGGCGGAACGGAGGGTCGAGCTTAGTGTCGGCACCGGAGGAGTTGACGGGAACTTTGACGACGATGAGAGGTGGTTGTATATGTCCAGGTAGTGCGACGCAATGCTGACGAGGTTCACGCGGAGCATCACGACATCGGCGTCTGTCTCCGCAAGAGGGCGGGTAGGTCTCGAGATTGACGGTGGTTCAACTGTTTTGCCTGCGGGGGGGACGTAGGTCCCAACCAGGGTCGATGAGAATGTCCAGTCGTCTTCCGAGGCGGTTTCGACGTCTTCCATTCCATCTACGACATCTCCTGCAGAAGACCTCGGGATCGAAGGAGCAGTAGCGCCCGAAGGTTTGGTGATGGTAGATGGCGGTTCATCAACGTCCATCGCGCGCTCGTCATCAGAGGGTACGACCATCGTCACCTGCGACGAATGACTTCCAGCTCTTGTTCTGCTCTTTCCCTTCCCTGAATGTTCTTTTCCCTCATCCTCTCCATCAAGTTCGTCAACCTCTTCATGGTGGCCGCCATCTCCATCTCCATCTCCATCTCCATCTCCATCTCCATCTCCATCTCCATCTCCATCTCCATCGCTTTCGCTTTCGTCCTCTTCGCCCGGCAATGGCTTGCTCCCACTACTCAAGAACTGACTCAGACTCGACCTGAAGCTCTTTCTATTCGTTCGCACACGATCACCCTCACTGGACAGCCTCGCCCGCTTCCGATCCCTCGCGGCCTCCACATCCACATTCATATCGTCATCCTTCCGGAGGTTCCAGGCTGCACCACGCGTGCTCAGGACGGTCTGTACGGAACGGGGCTTTTCAGGGATGCTAGTCGATGATCGTGAGATGTGGATTAGGTTTGCAGATGTTGACGTGGCAGAACTCGTGGCGATGGCTGGACTGCGTATGGGTTGCATAGGACACGTCCGCTTGTCTCCGTCCTGTCCAGATTCAACATCTCCATTCTTCTTCCCCTTATCAGTTCGTCCAGTTGTATCGTTTCCCTCCTTTTCCTCATCAGACTCGGGGAAGAAGAGTGGCTCGGACGGTTCTCGGGTCCTCGGACGATCGATCATTCCATTGCCCTTTCTCTTCCCACCATGCGCATCGCCTTTGCTACCTTCCCCACTTTTACCGGTCGGCCCAGGCCGCGCGACAAGCGTAGGTTCGGGCTCGTGCTCCGATGACGAGTCAGACTCCCCGTCAGCCCCACCTCCGCCACCCAACAGGAGATGCGGAACACCCATCGCGATCGGTTCGTCCTCGCTGCCTCTCCTGTTCGTACCGTTGGGTTGAAGTGGATGTGGCGATGCAAGACCATGCTCTACTAGATCATCCAGGGTCAAGGACGCAGGTTCATGCTGGGACCGTTTTGCACCCCTTTCCCTTTCCTGTGTCTCTGTCTGTGACTTGCCCTGGTCCTTTGCTTGCTGTGTATTCTGCTGTGCCACTTGTGTTTGCGAAGACTGGGTGGTCACGTCATAGGTCAATCGGGCAGACGAAAACGCGGTTTCGAGTGCGGTCTGTGAGAACGGATGTGAAATGGGACGATTAACAAAGCCTGGCCGACGCGCGAACGTACTTTGAGGGCTTGGACGAGGTTGGTTTCGCTATGCAAGAAAACAGTGCGTTTGTCAGGGCTGACGTTGATGTCACATGCGGCTGTATGCCTCGCGATCAGCATGGAATTCGTCGATTCGGGAATGTCTGAATGAGTGATCGGTACAGGACTCACTTGTAGGCAGAATGACGTTGGCGATCACAAAGGGAGACTGGCTGACGTTGAACGTCCTGTACACCTCATTGACGGCTTTCTGGACCTACAGTGCCAAGGATATGGAACAATGTACTCTACAATATCGTAGGCGCTCACCTTTCCAGGATTGTATGGCCGCCCGTTGACAAAGAAGAACTGCCGGTCGGCACTCGACCGTCCAGCTCCGACGGAAAACTTGGAAATCAGGCCCTGGATCTTGACAGGAGTCACATGTGGACTGATTCCCAACATACGCCAGTTAACCCGTCAAGCTGTATGTGATGAAAGTGATACACACGTGTCGTTTTCAGGGTCCACGCGTCTTAGAACGGACTTTTCGGTCTCCACGTCAAAGGCCAGGTCGAGATCAACGATGTTTTCGAGCGCTTTGGATCCCCACACTGCAAGTACGGAGGTACGTATGGAAGGAGATCCGTCTGTCTTGAATTGGATGACCTTGCGCCTGCGCTGAGTGAGGAAGATGGGACGTCCCAAGTGAAGTGGACACCTACCCGCCTTCAGTCTGATTGCTGACCGAGAACCTCACCCCTCTGTTCTCCAGTGCGCACGGCACGAGGGCATACGCGTGCAACAGATTCAATGCTTTTTGAAATTCGCGCTTCGCGTTTCTCTCAAACTCTTTACGACGCACAGGGAGTGGCTTGAATAGGTTCGAAACCGTGACCGTCGTTCCTCTCTAGCAAAGTCTATGAATAGTTCGGCCGGCGGGCGAACAACAGGATGGCACACCTGGCGCGCAATTCTACATTTTGATCGCACTTTGCCGTTTCTGTCCATCTCAATGATGGTTCCCATGGGGGCGTCAGAGGATGTTGCTGTTGTGACCGTGAAACCATCTGTTAGGGCACAGAGGGACGAAAGGGCCTCTCCACGAAAACCAAAAGTAAGGATGCGCGATAGATCTTCAAAGGACAATAGCTTTGAGGTATAGTGCTTGAGTGCTGTCACGACGTGGGTGGCCTGAAGACACGGATGGGCGGTTGGACTGACCAATGTTGTCGTAATCTTTTGGCGCGATCCCACACCCATTGTCGACGACCTCGATTGTTTTGAGTCCGTAATTCTGAAAGCGGACCTCTAGGAACGTGGTGGGCGGCAGTGGAGTCACCGAAGATGGACATACCTATGGATGTAGCGCCTGCGTCGAGGCTGTTTTCCACGAGTTCTTTGACAGCCGTTTGCAGGTCAATAACGACCTGTCCAGAAGTGATGCGGTGGACCGAGTGAGCATCGATTGCTCTGATGCTCATGTTCCCACTGGCAGCGGATTCCAGTGTAACCTAAATTGTGTGTGGCGGGTCAAACACTGACAACTGGATTGGCAGCGTCGCCTTATTATAATAGACACGAGGCTGCCAGGGCCCAGTGCCTCAGACGCCTCATCCCCGTCCGTAGTCGTCGTCGCACACGATGCAGTCCCACAACGACGTCCAGCTCACCCGCGCGATGCTCTTCGGGCTCCTCGACGACCTCCAGCAACGCACACTCAAGGTGTTCGGCTGCCAGATTCGTCTCTTCGTCCATGGCGGTGCCGTCATGATCCTTCATCCTCTTCTCTCGACCTCCTCCACCCGCAGAACAACACGGGACATTGACTACATTCGACGCGCGTTCGGCCACGAGTGGAGAAAAAAGGGCGTCTACGATGCCGAGGACCGCCTTCAGTCCTGCATCAACGCAACCGCCCACAGATACCGCATAGGGTGCGTGCTCAGTACCCAACCTTCCCATGACTCGCCCCGTCCTCAATGTCCTCCAGTACGGACTGGATGAACGCCGATCCCGACGTCGCTCTCCCGTTTGCTCGAGAGTTGGTCTATTTCTTTGTCGCCACGAGGTGCCCACGCTGACGTTGCGCTCCCAACAGCCACCGGGGCCATACCTACGATCCAATCTATTACGATGCCAAGCAACCCAACAACATCGAAATGAACACTATCTATTCGTCTCCTGGCCTCAAACTCATCAGCGTGACCATGTTCTGGGGTGTCGCTCTCAAGCTCGTCCGCTACAAGAAGGAAGACCCGACAGACATCGTCGCCATGCTCCGCCACGGTACCAAGCTCAACGGCGTACAATGGACCCCTCAGATCATGGAGAACTGGATCAAGACCCTGTGCTGGCCGATGGGATACAACAGCTATCAGCCGCAGAGGATCGATGAGCTCAGGGACCGTATCCAAGACGCAGTGAGATTGCTTCAGACCTCGTCCGACGACTTTACGTCTGGGAAGAGTTATGCCCCCGTGCGGAATCGTCGGCCCTCTATGCATGTAGTGCACGAGCACCGCATGCAAAGTACCCCTTCGCACTCGCACTCGCACTCGCATTCACACACGCACACGCCGCCGCGCATACAACCCTTCCCCGTCTCCTTCGATCTCGCACTGGTCCCTCATCACTCAGCATCCCATGTGCTGAGCCCCCTCAGTAGCCCATCCGAGAATATATCCATATCCATGCCCGAACCTTGGATGCCCCAACTCTGGTAATCCCCAGCTCAATCACGCATCGTTGATCGATGTTGCTTAATTCACCTCTCACATGCCTAAACGATCGGTACACGTACGCTAGCTCCCTCGCATACGCATTCTGCACTGATGTACACTCGCATCGGCTCTGTTGTGTATCAACACGTTACTTGTTCCACCTAACACATTCCTCGTGTATCGCTTATTCCTTTCGTCCTCTCGTTGCTTTTTCATATTATTCTTGAACTTATGTATGCGCTTATGCTTCTATGAGTTTTCTTTCTACTCACGATCATATGTGGGGAACCTGATTAACTTTCTGTACTAGTTATTACCTAGTTTACGGTAGACCCTCCACAGGGGAGATTGTAAGTAAGTAAATGTACATATCCTCGCGTCCAAACAATTTATTTAGAGAATCAAGTCCGGTCTAGTTAGTGTTGGATCCTGGCTATACCACAGCAACAACCATCGTCAAATCGATCATGCTGTGGGCACGATCCCGCGTATGTCCTCGGGGACGAGCTCTATGGGCAACTTGGCAATCCTGTCCAGGGGTGCACGCTTGGCGAGGGCGAGAAGGTTCATGCGGAGGCGCTTCATCAGCGGATCTTCCTCCGCGTCGGCACCGGATGTGAGCTTGGGCTGAGAATGGGATCCGTTCGCGTTGTCGCCCTCGGGCTCGGTTTTTGTATCCACCTCCATCGCATCCGCTTCTTCTTCCTCTTCCCCAACGACGCGTGCATCCTCCTCCACCTCCTGCTTCACTCTCACATCCTCGTGTTCCACAGGCTCATTCTTCCCCACCTGCATACCCAACTCCTCGATCATCCCAACGCTCCACGCCAATGCGCGCTCGATCTCTGCTTGTTCCCCTCCCTCGCCGGGACTACCCTCGAGCACACCCTCCTTCGCCAGCTCCTCCGGCGTCCGAATAAGCGCCGCCATATCCAGGAGTTCCTCAGACCACTCCTTGAATGACGCCGCCGCACGCACAGCACCGGGAAGCGCAGCCAAGCGGACACGGAAAGGCGAGGTGATCCCCTCCTTACAAAACGAGGGGTCCACGGCGTTCGCTGCAGCGGGGAGAAAGACATCCCGCAGCCAACCGTGTCGCCCCCGCGTCACCGTGTCAACGAGGTTGTCCTCGACGTACCGCGCGAGAGGAACGCCAAGTGGGAGCGCTGTGTCACCAGTTTCTGGTGGCGTATTCCCACCCGAATCCACTCCGTCTGCATCATCGGTTTTCCATGCGTCACCGAGATAGACGGACGGAGATACGAACTCGGCGAGACTCCGCACGTACGCGTACCCGTCCACGCCGCCATAAACGATGTCCCTCAGATAATCCCACGCGTCCTCCGCACGCTCGTCCGTCCAGAATGTCTCGGTCCCTTCTTCATCTTTATTCTTGCCTACGCGCATCTCATCAACGCTGGCCTCACGTTTCCGCTTGACACCCCGATGCTCGATCGTGGACCGTATCGTCGCGAAAAGTCGGTGTTCGGAGCCATAGACGTACTCTGCAGTGCCCATCCCTGCGTCTCCAATCGCGGAACCCGTGTTTGGACCAACCGCAGAAGCGGCGAGATCGCCAAGAAAGGTGGCAAAGGTGCCATAGTCTGCTGGTCCGGCGTCTCGTGGGACTTTCCAAGTTGACTTTGAGTCATCTACTGTAGCGTCGCCTTCCTTGTCCTTGGCTCGCGAACGTGCAGGGGCGTTTCGGACAATCGTCCAGTGACGGCGCTTTTTAGGAGGGCGCGCTGAAGTGGCAGAGGTGGAGGCTGTTGTGGTAGACTGTGTGAGAACATTGGAGAGGGTGGAGAGAACCGGAGATGGGCGATCAGAAGGGATAGTAACAGGTATTGGTGCATGTATGCGCAGTTGCGACACCTGGGGTCGGGAGTGACTGCCGTCTATTGAGATCGTTGCGGGTGTAGCCATAGCAGTGGATGAGGGTGGATAAAGAAGGGTGAGCTGTGGACCAGCAGGAGGATCCGGTACGAATGCGTTGAGAACCGAGAACGGATCTTCCACTGAAGTGCGAGGAAGGCTGTGACATCTGGATATCATTTCCTAAGTAGAGGGTTGAACTCACTCTCCGCATAGTCAAGACTTCCGTCTGCATGATATGGTGGTCCTTCCTTCTCGAATCGGAGACGTTCTTTCTTCGTCTTGTACCGTTTACCTGTACATAATGTCAATGGAAGAATCGTGACAAAGTGAAGGCAGTGCACCTTTGATTTTCAGCGCGATCATCAGCTCCGCCCAATCGCTCCCCGGTGGAAATACCCCCACCCCATCCTTGGCCCCAGGCAACCTCCCTTCCGCATCAAGACTTTCCGACAATCCCGTCTGGGCATGTTTTTTATATGACCCCCTCGGTCCTCTTTTTCCCTGCCCATGCGTTGGTACTTGTCCGGGAGCAGGTGTCATCGACGGCGCACGGCTTCCAGCAGCCATGCTCCCATCCAAGTCAATAGGCGTCGACACCTCATCGTCGATATTCACAGGCTGTTGTGAAGTAGAACCATCGTCGTCCTGCTCCACATCGATGTTCCAATCCGTCTCGTATTCAATCACATGAGCAGAAGCCCGTGCAATGTGATCGAGTCCCCATGTTTCTAATCGATCAGCTTCGTTATGGTAGATCGATCCAGGCGGATTGAACGTTTTTGCATTCGTCGTCACGAGTCGAAAGTCGTTCTGTTGTGCGGGGTGTGAGCGAACGTCGAGAGCAAGACCAGTCCGAACGCACGGTGAACTCTTCGAGAGAGCGATACTTTCCCTTGGTTACCTTGACCGTCATTGTCCCAAAGTCCATCGGATTTTTGATCGCGTCTGCGTACCCAGGTACCTGGGCTGGGTCAACTGGACGGATGAAGAACGCATAGTCGTCTTTCCTGGCGAAACCACGTCGTCAGTAAGCTACTGACATGCCACTGACTACACCCTCACTTTTTAATTTGTGTAATCAGCTTTGTCAATACCTCTTTGAGTGGTTTGAGTTTGATTGGTCTCGGAATTTTAGGCCGCTGGTCGAGTTCTGCGTTGACTTGCTTGGGTTTTGACTTCTTCCCAGAGTTGGCGGCTTTGAGGGCGCGAAGAGATGGAAGGACGAGAGTGATGCCAGAGTGGCCATTGGATGTTGACGGTGGGTTTTCGCTTGCAACGTCCAAATCGTCCATCTCGACTTGGGAACTTGTCCAAAATCAGTGCTGCAGCTGAGCTCAGATGACAAATAACGCGCAGACAACATACCTAAAATGGAAAGTCTCCGCGCAACTTAACTCAACTCAGATCAACGGCGAACGCTAGCATTGGCTACAATGAGTCGACAACAAGAGGTATGCAACAGACTGGCTAGTCGTGACGTAGGATATTATCGATCAACATCGTTTGCCGTACACCAATGTCTAAACCGAATCACCCACTCCCGCAAAGAAATATGTCATAGGCCATGTCAATGTAGGAGCAATCGGAAACCATCTACATCTAGTCCGTAGCTTGAACGGGATCGGGATCGCCATGAACGACCTTTGCCTCTGTCTATCTCATGGTTGACCGGTAGACTGCCCAGGTAACACACGCCATTCTCACCAGTCCCTAAGCGTACACAGGAGCACAATGCCATACCCTCCATTAGATACTTGCTTACAGTACAAAAATGCACGAGTAGAAGACCACTTAGTGGCTCGCCCTCGCAAACGTCCAGAGGGAGTAACATTTCATTCCTGCATAGCAAGGACATCAGCGTTTCAACTCGAGACCCAGAGATTCTTAACTAAGAGTAGAAACTCACCCCAGTCCAATCCATAAACGGGTCCGCGATCGTCGTGAATCGTGATTTCTCAGCGAGCTCTTTGTCCCCCTCATGACTGAACAGCAGCGCCTTGTATTTCAATGCTTGCTCGGCTTCGGGAAATCACCTGTATTTGCGTGGTGTGGATAACCGGTCATACTTGGAGTATACCACGAAGAGGAGCCAAGATTTTTTGTTGATTTCGACCGGAACGCATGTCATGCTACGTCCATGAAGTTTTTGATAACGTTCGATGATGTAGGCTAGCCTTTTGTCGTCATAAATATCCATGTCCGGCCAATGACGGAGTGCCCATGCCTTGGCGTCATCCCAGGGCATGGGATACCCCGCGATGAGAAGTACCATTATGGCTCTGGAATGTACGTCAGTCCAAAGATGCCAACGCACTGCAGTAGAATTTACAGAGACAAAAGACGAACGGGGAGACTGGAGGATTGGAACAGAATTGAAGGTGACGAAGTTACCGTGACATGGAGGTGGCATTTACTGGACGCCGCATTACAACAAGTGACATCCTCAACATAGAGTCACGTGCTACGCGGGGATCGCTAATCTCTCAGGGGCGAATCGGTGAGTGCCGTCAGGAAGTTCCATTGATATCGTCCTTTTAAATCATTAGTGGGACTCACGACTAGTCAGAGTTCCTTCTGAATCCCGCTCTGAAAGCACTCTGAAATGGTTGAATTTGCCACACTGGTTCAGGCGGAGAGTAAAAATACATGCCTCCCCAACGCCCCCAAACACGCCAGTCTGAAAGACTACGGGTTGCCCATCGTTCCCCATCATTCCCCTAAATGGACCCAGCCAGTGGATAGCATTGTGGGGGAGGGAAGGGCATCAAAGTATCCACTGAGCATTTCTTATATACAGCCCTGTCTAATTATACTATCAAGCAGTGTGACGAGCTTGTTTGATCTTTCTTGCACTCAGGGGGGGGGGGGCAGCATACTGGCAATGCCGACGCGCTTTCCTAATTCGGACAGCCGTGGGCATGCTGTTCTCATTTTGGCAGTCTCATGTGTGAAAGAATCGCACGTGATATGCAGTGGCTGCATCACGTGCCCTTGCCGTGACTTTTTGGTGCAAGCGTGGTGAAGTACACGTGATGTGCCGTCTCGGAAATTCAAATGGAGCCGTCGGAGGTTAAATTTTTACTTAACTAGCCGAGGGTCTGTTTTTATTTTATGACGGGTTCTAAACCATTCTGACAACCATTCAGAGTGGCTTCAGAGGGTTTCAGAACCCAAGTGAGCGTCCCTATTGCCTTTGAACCGCCACACACCAAGCTGTTGTTCGTGTCCTTGTGACTGACATGCACTGACAGGCCTGATTGTTTGATCGGCAATTTATGTCGTGCGCAAGCAGTTGGATCCACACATGCACACATACAATATACATGTTGCTGTGGTTTAAAGCATAGTAACCTACTATTCTTTCATTCATGTCAACTTGTGTCATGATTTCTGCTTCGGAAGCTGTGGATATTGCGAGATGCTCCTCGCGTGTGTACACCAAGCGCTGATGCGAACCAGGTTTGCAAATTTATTGTCTCTGTCCATGTAGCGCTGTCGGAATGTTTCCGACTTGTTGATCCGATCTTGGTTATGACTAGTGGGTCCTGGACAAATGTCTCTCAGACTCCCTTATATTCTACAGCGAATGCTTCGGAAATCACTGAACAACATCCTGGTCTTACCAGTGAGTGTCAAGCCCGTAGTTCATTATCTCTGCTCACACTTTTCTCGCTGTTTGATCCCTATTAATGTCAGCCTCCTTCATCATCATGCCGAGTCAACCTCTTCCCTCGCTGCAGCCGGAAGAGTGGCTCACTCAACGATCGGCAAATAATGCTGAATTTGATCCTTGGTTTGAAGCGTCATGGTATGGGCCCGACAATGCCCTGCTCTCCCACTATTTCCCATATCAACAGCGGTTTCTTATCAAGCCCCAACCGAAAATCAGGGAACCATATGCGGAGGATGCGGATCTCTCGTTTTCATCCATTCAAGCGGAGTCCTCCATGGCGGTGGATGAGCCTGACCTCGCACTTGATCTTTCTATGACCTCTATGAGTGGTCTCGCGAGGCATGGTGGATCTACTGTCATCCCTAATTTCATTGTTGCCAAAGCCACTGAATTCGCTTCCCACGACAGGGTGCTTCTGCTGGTTGAAATCAAAGTTCGCGAACCTGATGTGCAGTCAACTTCACGGTCATACGAGTATCAAATGGACCAATACATGAACGCCATTGCGGAGTAAATGCCGGAAGATACCAAACTGGCTGGTCTATTGATATGTGGTACGGGTGTGAGTATCTTCAGGCTAGAAGGACCTGGGTCTGAGGTCAAGATTGATAAATTAAGGCATGATATCAATAGTACGGTCGTCAGCGAGCTGTTGCTGAATATTGCTGAGGATAACTGGCAATATTAAGGGTACTACATCAGTTGAACTATTCATTGTAAATGTAACTTCGATGTAGTTGGCACCATCGCTCATGGAATTTTCGGTATATTTGACATGGATTGGGACGTAAAGTCGTTCTGTTGTGTAATGTGTGAGCAAACATTGGGAGCAAGACCAATCTTCTAGATGCACGGTGAACTCTTCGATGGAACATACCTCTTCCTGTCGGAACCCCGTCGTCAGTAAGCTACTGACTGACAAGTCGCTGACCACACTGCTGATATTCGCAGGTTGCCTGGTCTCTCTCATTTCCTCCAGCCCCCACACTTCTCAGATTTTCAGGTGGCAGCTGCTGGTGGACCAGTTATCATTGTAAACGCCAGCCAATATGGCTGCGATGCACTGCTACTTCTATCCCACCA
>JBBPUP010000533.1:0-13272 GCA_038094735.1 Exsudoporus floridanus
GCCGTTTGTAGCTGTTATCTCGAACATTTCGGGATTCATGCCAGGGGGAATGAATCCTCATGATTGCACCCATCATGCCAAAGAACATGCGACATACTTACCGCGAGTCTGATTTCCACTCTCATTTCTGGCGGACAGCCCGGAACTCTATCACCCACCTTATCAAATACTATTTCCAGCCCACCCTTGGCATCGGGCCTGGAATGATCATGTCACCTGCGCGCCTTGTCCCATATGATCATGTAACCGGGATCTAGAAAGGCGCTCCAACATGCCCCCGAGCAGTCACCAACACCACCTTTGCGCACGGGGATATTTGCAACTTTGATCCCAGATCATAGTAGGATATAGATTCACCAACATGTTAGAGATCTCATAAAGGCCTTGAAGGAGATATAGAAGACAACAAATCATTGCTGGGACGCGGGGAGATGGTGAGTCGTACGTAGACCCGTTTATTATTTTGTTCTGTCCTCTGGCAGCACAACCAGTAAGCGTATCGTTATCGCGAGGAGTGCTTGTATCCGTGGATAGCCATTGGTACGAAGTTACTACTGCTACCTGACTTAGAATGGAGAGTTGGGCAGATTGGTCATTCGCAGGGGCCGCGAGCCGAGAAGCTCGGAAGGGGTAGCCCTGCTGGAACCCGGTGAACCCTCCCAAGGGGTAGATGCTTGTAGGAAGACATGATAGAATATATGCTACTACGTGACACTTATCATAAGAATCTCGTCATAAACCTCGTACAAACCTCGGTACATGTTACACAAATCATAGGAATCGTAGTCGATTTGCATTGCTTCAGGCTATGCTGCAGCTATCTTCCTTCTTTTCGACCTGTGCCAGATCTCCCGTTCTCCGCGCTCTTGTGCTGCTTTCCTCGGATCTTCCGTTAGTACTAGTATCTTTCTCGTCCCGCTTCATTCATCATGGTGGTCGCGTTTTCTCATTCACGCCCGCTTTCTCCCTGTCACACCTTCCTTGCATCGCTGATCTTCAAGTAGTATGGCTTAGTTACCTTTGCAATACATGCTAATTTGTGTCATTTCCATACCCGGCCCCACTCGGGCGGCCTCGACAGAAGAGTCAACATTTCTTTCCCCCGATACCCCCCACGCACAACATCTTTTCGACCTTAGCGACACTTTCCCCCCTCGAGACACAGCCACCCCCCACACGGCCATGTCAGCGTCACCTGACGCCAAAAGGTCGCTTCGGTCACGGCCGAGCGGAGTTGGAATTATAGGTCGATGGGTCGTGATTAGTCGTGATTGGTCGACCAATCGACCCCTGCGCATGCCGAGGCTCCCGGAGAGTTGGAGAATCATGGATCACGTGACTGCTTCACGCCCGAGACGCGTTCTTATCCCATTCACGCTTCTACCACCAACACCACCTCATGCGTATACTCTCATCTCCACCAGACGTTCCAGCACCGGCCCCACCACGAAATGAAATAAAAAATGTAGATCCGATAGTAGACGAAAAAACAGAGACCACGGGCACTAGAACTCCCGACGCTGCTCTAACTTCCACAGTACCGACTGTGGTCCTCGACACCGATGTTGTGAGCGATAATATGGCAGCCAGGCTCTGCATTAGTTTTCTAGGCCACGTCTTATTTCTCAAGAACCAAGTTCCATTGTCAGTGCGATCTTGTTTACCTACCGGGATCCACGTGGTGACGTTTGCTCGATAGTCCTATAGTCCAGCTAGCCAGAATGCCGACAAACGATGTGAGTGAATTTCGTTTTTGAAATATCAGCCCTTGTGGATTTAAACCGCCCCTAGAACACAACTCGTGCTTCCAAGAAACGACATGAATTATTGAACTCCTTCGACACCCTTGCTTCGCATATGTACACGACCTTTATTGCCCTCTCTACTGCGCTTGCCCTTCGAGGTTGTCCTGAGAAAGCGAAAGTGGGGACAGAAACAGCTCCATGTCATTATCGAGAACATGGGGTAGCCAGGGCCTTCTTCGCCGTTGCGCTTGGTCCAACTGTAGGGACCGCCAAATCACGTGTGATTGTGGGCATCGACGGACTGGAAACGAGGGTATGGGGATTGCGGGAAGACAACAACTCCGAGAAGGCCATACGAACGTGCCATGAACCGACAGAAGGCAACGACAATGCTGCGGACGGTGCAAGTGACACGGATGACGAAGACGAAGAAAGTGGAGGCAGCAGCGAGGAAGAGGACGAGGACGATGATGCGTCGCCACCGCTATCCCGAAGTCCGTCTCCGACACTTTCATCTGACTCTGACTCTCCTCCTTCGACTTCGCCATCGAACCCCCCGCTGCGAACTGAGGATCCGGTCACCATACGAACCGCGGAGCGCTTGCTATCCCGAACGCTTGCAAGTGCATGCGCAGAAGACGATGGACAAGGGTTAGCTTCCGAGATGGGTACGCCAGCGCCATATCAGTGTCACCATTGTTACTCTCTAACTCTCTGCTAGCTCCAACCCAAATACATGTTTTACTGAGGGCACCGCGGCGTTTTGACCATCCTTCCTGGATACCGCGTCAGAGCCTGTGCACTTCTTTTGAGAGTTGTCTCGCGGACTTTCTGGTGGAGTCAGGGCAGACACCTGGTTCCTGTGATACCACCGCCACCAAGAAGCGAACAAAAGTGCGCAAGGCACAGGGTGTATGGGTTAAATCTCGTGGAAACAGTGCACGAATCGAGAGTTCTGAAGAAGACTTGGCTGAGGAAGACGAGTTGATATGGTGGAGTTGGGATGGAAAGCTGGTCGGGTTTGTGGATTGGTAACTGACTATAAGAGTATCTGAGGCTTGGTGTAACGATAGGAAGGGATCATAAAGACCCCACTCTCACCAGTCTTGCATGGAGCGATTCCCAACTTTACAGTGTAATTTTAGAGTAATGTGACTCATTCATAAGTTCCTATCCACAGCACGGTAATGCACAATTTACAAGTTCCCGGCCACTTTGGTTGTGTTATGGCAATGTCTCAGGCAGGCTGCGGCTTCAGCGTCACCTCGAATGCTGCGTTCTGGCACTCTCGTCCTGACCCTCTTTCTGTGATGTTTAACTCTAAATCTTCCCAAGGAAGCCAAGGTCCACCACGAATGGTCTCCTCGAATTGGCGTGCCCACCGTGGTGGTCGGCTGTTTACCGCTGTCATGCCCCACTCACCTTCTGCTGTTGTCCTATATCCTTCAAGTTCACCCTTCAGTTCGGCGTCAAGAGTACCTGTAGTAGGTATCAGCTCTGTCTCAGACTCACTGTGGACTTCATGTTGGCTTGTCAGCCTGAGGTCGTGCAACCATTATATGATATGACGCGCATCGCTGCCGAATTGCCCTCGTTGAATGAGCAGCCCAAACATGTAACGCGCCAGCCCGTAGGGCACGTTCACAGGCGTCAAACGTTCCACCATCACCCAGCCTTCTTGAACTCTCCCGTGACACGCCTTCCTCCTGAAATATTAGCCTATATCTTTGAGTTTTACGTGATTTGCGGGATCGGGTTGACGCCCATCCCCGTTTCTGCGCAAGGTCCTTTTTACCTTGCGAAAGTCTGCAAGCTTTGGAGAGCGATTGTGGAATCCAATCCTCGTCTCTGGACGTCCATCCAGGTTTACTTTCCCGACTCACACCAAGGTCGCGAGGAAGACGTGCAGAGGGTCAAACCTCTGCTAGATCTTCACCTGAAACAGTCGGGCATACTGCCGATCTCACTCACATTCACCGACCATCGCATATATCACTCTGCCACAGAAGATCTTATTTCATTACTCGTCGATCGCCTCCGAACGCATGCACGTCGGTGGAAGCGTATCTCGCTTCAGTTATCGTGTGGTTATTTCCCCCTTCTCTTCACCTTCACGCCATGTGATTTGTCCTCTCTGGAACATCTCTACATAAGCGGTGATGTGCTCGCACAACGCACCGCTACTGCGCTTCGCCTGAATTTGGAGTCCGCCACCAGACTTAAATCGTTTACCTATAGCGGACCTGGGCGCTCAGTGAACGATGAAATCCAGCTCCATTGGGAAAACCTGGTGGAGGTATCATTTGAATATGCTCCACATAATGGAACAAGTTCTACGTTATCGCGGCAATTCAGGCACCTTGCCCAGTGTCAAAACATTACCACTTGCTCCTTGGGCATCGATCGGCCCTTTTGGCCAGGGTTCAACGGTGGCCAAACCATCACTTTACCCTGTCTTCAAACCCTCCACGTCCGTCGACTCTCCGCCGACTCCCACGCACGCACCGCGATCGACCCTCTCATCTTACCTCAACTCCGAACACTCAAAGTCGACGCATCCTCTCTCATCGGCTGGCACGAGCGCTGGCACGTCGATCGCACCTTTTCAGACCTCCTGGCACGCTCCGGGTGCACCCTCCACCATCTCTCCATCCAAGACGTCGAATTCCCAAACCATGAGCTTGTGCGATGTCTCGCACTCTCACGCGAGCTCACATCCCTCCGTTTCATCCCCTGTCCGCGATCACAGAATATAGGTGATATCATTCGCAAGTTGGATGTCTCACGTACTGTAGCGGGCGGTCAGTTTCGGACTCAGGGGCACAAACAGGGACGTGTGGCGAATGGTGACCCGCTCATACCGCGCTTACGTGAGATAACGCTGGCGAGCTCGATACAAGACTATTTGGATTTGACGATGGAGATGTTTCGTTCGCGCGTAGGCGTCCGTGCGCATGCTGCAGGGGTAGCCACGCTCCGACGCGCGGAAGTAGTGTTTTTTGATATGTCGCATGATACGGATGCGGATCGGATTGGTGTTCCGGAAGCTCGGCTGGGGAGACTTGCGAGTTTCCGAGCGGAACTGGCGCGGTGGGTGTGTGAAAACAAGAACGGGGACGGGAAAGAAGATGAAGACAATTTGGAGGTGGAGGTGGTCATAGATTCACCTTACCTTGCCGAGTACATTGACGTCCAGTAGGTTTGCATCGTATCGCTTCCTTCGCTGCCCGCCATAAATTGTACATTACATCAACGTTATTTAGACCTTCATATTTCCACGGTTTCGTCGGAAAGGAGGGAGGTTCCCAGCATTCACATACCAATTTTGCCGAGGGCCAGGCGATGGCTCACAAGGACTTTCACGCGTGAGAAGGGATCTTTGTTGATACTTGTGGATAGGTCCTGCCAGTGAAATGGGCTACTTTTTCGGTCGGCCACGAGGGTGACATGTCGGTTACCGACGTGGAAGGGAGTGTTTTGCATTCGCACCATATGGTCGACAATAATGAATTTCTAGTTGTATCTGGCTTGTGAAAACGTCAAATCTCGGCTAATCTTAATGCGACTGTAAGGGTCGTACAAGGTTATACTAATTGGAAGGACGACATCCAGGTACCAGTGGGAAAAAAAAGCGGAGAGCCTATTATTAACTTAACCTAGCTGGTAGTGGGTGAACCTGCCCAACTCCGGAGACAAGTTGATGCTGGTGAGTAAGCATCCATGCAGTGATTACCCTGCGAAACGTCCAAGAGCGGGGAAACGCACGTCAAACGGCCATTTAAAGCTTCGCACTGGTTGCGAACTAACTACCTGGGTGCATTAGGTTGAGCGGATTCATTATGCTGTCCTCTGAGTCCTCCCTAGCGGTGAATGCCCCCCAACGCGATCCCAGTGTTGAACGAGATCGTGTGGTGAGTCTCTCTGCTTCTGCGTCCATTCTAGCATGTCCGTTCGAGTTTTGAGTTCCGTCGGATCTTCTAGGATCGTTCACAGTTCAGAAAAAGTGCCCACTCAAGTGACTGTGGCTGCAATTGCCGTGGCGCACAGTCCCACCTTGCACATCTGCTGCGCTCGCCAGAGCATTATGGCAGCGACGCCCATCGCCAACCACCAGAGGTTGTGCATGCCAGAATGGCGTCACAAGGCCAACGAAGGTGTGCAATACATCGTATACCACCCGAGATACTCGGCATCATTTTTGAAAACTGTCTCGACGAGCAAGCACCATCTCACCCCGTGCTCTCTGAACCCCCGCTCCTTCTCGGTCGCGTTTGCAGTTACTGGCGTTCCGTCTCACAGAGCACCCCTCGACTCTGGACCTCTTTATCCCTGAGATTTCTCGAAACCAACGTTGATCGCTCTCGTGACGGTATCAAGGTCGTCACCGCCGTCGAAACATGGCTTCATCAATCCTATCCCTCCCCGCTCTCCATCGCGTTCACCGACAACCGCATCTTTCAAAAAGATACCGAAGACGTCGTCGTCTGGTTGCTCTCCTGCATCCGCATGCATGCACCCCGATGGAAAGCCATCCACCTCAAGTTCTCCTCGGATTACTTTGCCCGCCTCGCCGTGCTCTCATCGTGCGCCTTTGCCTCTCTCGTTTCGCTTTCCGTGCATATAGACCACATGGGCTGGCGTGGTGGTCTCCTCTCGCTTCGCCTCGATCTCGCCCAGGCGGATCGACTTACCTCGCTGGCGTATACAGGGCCAGATCATGTCACGCGGGAAGACATCCTCGTCGACTGGGCGCGTCTCACATCAGTCGCGTTCTCGTATGATCTACATGAAGCGGGAGGCGGGAGTGCCACTCTCCCGCGTCATTTTTCGACCTTGGCACAGTGCCAAAACATCACGGAGCTCTCGATCGGATTGAGCACTACATTGGCACAGCATTTTCACCAGTTGGATGCGATGACTCAGGGGCAGACTATGATCTCGGTGATCGAGTTACCAAAGTTGCATACGCTCCGCGTACGACGGCTGAGTCGGAGCGCACGTGCATGTGCACTCCTCGATGCATTGCGACTCCCACAGCTCTCGAGGCTGGACATTGATAGTGCCGTCCTCAACGGCTGGGATGACTCTCACGCGCCGCTAACTCACCCAGACTTGCACCCTCCCTCACTCCCGCATACACAAACCCACTGGTGGCATGCCCACCATTTATCTGCTCTCCTTGATCGATCTGCATGCCACCTTCATACGCTTCACATTCGCGACGTCGACATGTCCCCTGCGGAACTCGCACGTTTGCTCACGTCCCCGAGTACCTCGCATACGTTGTCCACGTTCACATTCGAGCCCTGTCTGAGGGCGTATCCCATCTCATATGTACTTGCACACCTCGTTCCGTCGTCCGATTCCAGGTTTACACCCACACCAAGTCCAAGCCCCACTCCCACCCCCATCCCAAGTCCCTCCACACCCTCTTTCCCCTCCCTCACTAAACTCCGTCTCGGCTGTGCCCATGAAACCCACCTAGATCCGCTGGCTGACATCATCGAGTCCCGGACGGGAGACCGCGCAAATCAAGCGGGCGTTCGTCCCCTTGCCGTATTTGAGCTCGTCTTTTACGACTTTGTGTACAGTCTCGGTCAGGGACGGCAAACTTGGCGCAAGGCGTGTTTCGATGCGTTCAGGGAACGGGTATTGAAGTGTGCGCGCGAGGGCGGGGTGGATGTGGACATAAGGGTAGAAAGGCCATATGAGCCGGTGTATCTCTCGGTGCCTTGACCGCGAGGATCCCCGCTTGGGCTGAACCGAAAGCATTTCAAAGCTTTCGATCACGTTTTTCGCTTGCATACATTCGTAACATAGACAGAGCCTACGTGGGTGGCAGGTCAGCACCAGTACACTTCCCTTTGATTGCTTATGCATGACTCGCATTATGATTGTATATATATGTCCCTCG
Source organism: Exsudoporus floridanus (assembly GCA_038094735.1). Lineage (NCBI taxonomy): Eukaryota > Fungi > Basidiomycota > Agaricomycetes > Boletales > Boletaceae > Exsudoporus > Exsudoporus floridanus. Next base: position 7,660 of record JBBPUP010000533.1, read on the forward strand.
CCCTGTAAGTGGCCCATGTGATCACGTATATAACCTTTGAAGTGTCCCCCGAACTCGTAAACCGTCATGATGGCGCGCAAATTAGGTGTGTCTTGCTAAGACCGTGACATCCGGACTTGAAGCTTGATCAAAAGCTTGACAACTTGGTGACAGAACTGAGTGCTGACAGCTAGCCTAGTAGCCACTGCCAGCACCAACGTCGGACTCGCTGCCAGCAAAGCATCAGCACCGTCGCGACTAAAAGTTTTCGCATATCATTCGCAAAGCGCGTGTCCCATGCATTTCGATCGACGTGAACGCCAACAATACCCATACAAACAACTTCCTCTCACAAACATATACTGATCGTCTGTCCCTCATACACGCGTTCCGCTTCCACCTCCACATAGACCAACACGTCGGTCTCCATCTTGAGCCACACCTCCCCGGGATCGTCTCTATACAACACGAATGCAAGGTATTTCGGTTTCTCGGGATACGGCACGTATACACATCCTGCTCCGCGTCCCCAATCGCGGTGATAGTCGAGGATGGCAAAGGCGTATTGTCGAGCCTCCATGTTTGGGAACGCGAAGAGGTCGTCAATGAGCACGACCGGACCACGGCCACGAACGCTGAGTGGTTTGAATATGCCGTCTGGGTCTGTGAAATGAAGCCAAAAGTATCTGCTTTGGCCGCTGGGCTGGTACTCTTCATCGTTGTCTAGGAAACGGATGTCGAGGTCGTCCTCATTTTCCGAGTTGGTCGAACGTGTGTCCTGCGGTGCGATGACGCTGTGATCGCTTTCACTGCTCTGCTCGTCTTGGTCACTATGTTCCTTCAAATCTGCGTCTTGGTCTGAAATTTCTCCAACATCCGGACTCGAGCATGTCCCCTTCTTGCCGCTACCATCACGTGTCTCTCTGCATTGCATCAAAGAAAGCAGTACCTCCACTTGCAATCCCTTGTGAGTGAGCATCATAGATGGATCCCCAAAACTGTTGGGAGCTGAGGCGTCAACCAAAGCTTCTCTCGCAGCCAAATATCCCTCTATCGATGCAGGAAGGGCAGCACTATACTGCGACGGAGGCCCAGTCCAAACAAATATCCCATGCCCTTGAACACGCTGCAACAACGCCTCCATCAACCTCTGAAACGCAAATCTGCCTTCCCCATACTGCACAGGCATGTGAATTCCAAAGATGCCCACGAGCGCATACGCCATATCTTCGATACGCGTCGTGCGTCTGCCTGCGGCCCAAGACAAGCGTTGCGCCACGTCAAAGGCGCCGGGGCTAAAGTAGCCGAGCCGGCTCGAGGGAATATGTGTCACTTCCAGAATCGCCCGCCAGACAGGATTTTTTTCTTCCTCTGGCACCCAATCGTTTCGCTTATTTTTGTCGTTTCTCGCCTCCGTAAACGCCTTCCACTCTCGGTTATAAAATTTGATGTTCTCTGGTGCGAGCAACTCTTGGAGAGTCCACCCCCGCGTGAACCATTCGTCGGTGGGGATATCTGACAGAGTGAGGGACGAGGAGAGGTGGACGATGCAGATGTAGGCGTTGTGGTACCATCGGAACATGGCACGGATGGATTCATCGAGTTCGGCGCTGCTGTCTTTGTGGATGCAGCAGGTGTCGGACCAAGCAAAGGGACAGTGAAACGAGCGGGCTTTGGAGCAGAACAGAAGGAGTTTGTGAAGGCCAGCGCGAGTGGAGACGTCGGGAACGTGGGTGGCGAGTGTTTGGGCGAGCGAGGCCTGGTAGGGAATTCAAATTGGATGACATGGATGCGGAAACGTCGGAAAGTGGTCCTTGGTGGGCATGGGGATATAACGCGCGAGCGGAAAAGGGACACACCTCGTCGTCTTGTATCAACGCGTCGGCAAACCGGCGAACCATGGGCATATCGTGGAACGTGGGTTCGCCATCTGCGAGCCATCGGTGTGAAAATATAGCATACTTGACAAATTTGAAGATGGCGCGTGTCACATCACGCTGCGGCGCATTTTGACGCGATGGATGTTTTTGGAGATGGGCGGCGAGAATGGGACGATAGTACCGGGCGACGTCGGACCTGGACACCAAGTGGAGGGTACGGAGATCGATGAGGTGGATTGGGATTTGGTTGGAGGTGAATTCGGTGAGAGCATCGGACCAGATTTTGGGTAGCGTTACGATAAGTTGACCATCGGTCTTGTGAGTGGACATTGAACTATTCATCCGTCAGTCTGGTAGACTCGGGTCGAGCGGAAGTGGAGCCAACAATCACGAATTCTCCATATGGCAGCCAAGCGTCACGGTCAAGTCAAACCGTCCCTTCCGACAATCGTGGTCAAGCCAAGCTTGCCGAAAAAAGCGGGTGATATGATACTGCTACCGAAGACTTACCAACTATCTCCCGAAGTCTAGGAGCAGCGGGAAATTATGCGAGCGGGCCGAGTCTAAAAAGGCAACGATGGAGGGGTTCTACTACACCCAAATACCGCAAGGACTCTTTGTTTAGGCAAAGTGACGTGAAACTCGCCTCTCGAAATGGATGGAAGGTCTCCAACGAGACCCTCACCGTAAGTTCATCTCACGTAAAAGATAGGACATGACGGTCTTCTCTGGCGTTGCCTTCCCTACTAGACGACCTATGAGCGCTGGAAGCGTGATCAACGGTATTTTCGGCAGCGTGGTTGAACGTCGTGCGTAGGACGCGGATAGAGTTTCCCTCTCTGGTTCGCAGCCCCACGCAATTGAGCGCGGTGGTGATGCGCGAGGTGTTCATCAATGCCGTTAGAAAGAGGAATGTGCATTGATGAAGAGCCCCAAAGCTTGAATTGATCCGTCCCTGAGCCACCTGTAATTCGCCTCGGTACTAATTCGCATTTCTTAAGTGTATCGAGTATCCGCGGCCGAACGGAGGCGCGAAGATCTGAAGTTTTGTACATTTCCGCCTCTCGCGATGAAATATTCGATAGCAGACCGGATTGCAACTACCAACAGCAAGGCAAAGCGAGAGAGAGCAATCCTGAGTGGAGAACTAAGCACCGACGTATATATATAAAACACGTTGATCAAAATGGTACCATATCCACCGATCCTTTGATCGTCCTATTCGCGCAAACGCTGCACGGGTGTAATCCAGGCAACCACACAAGGGCCACAAGTGATGAGTATCACGTCCGGCATCCCCATGTATATATTTCGTAAATCGATTTCGCTACTCCACGCACATCATCTCAAAGTCGGGAACCTCGATGATTAATGGATGTCAATCGAATCTTGTCACGGATCCCTGTCCAGCACATCATGAATGTCGTCTGCAAGGCAGACATCAAACATCCCGGCAACCCGCAAGTTGTACACCGTCGGATCCTCGACTTGCAGCATGCGCTCGTGGAGTACCTCTGAATGGGCTTCCAACCACAACGCTTGTAGCACGCCCAACTCGGTGATCGCAGGTGGCGTCGATGAACCAACACCGATCATGTAGAAAGCAAGGATGAAAAGAACAACTGATGTCACGGAAGCGATCACGACCTTCGCTTGTCTCTAAGTCACGATGGTCTGGTCAGCGAGTGGAATGGACTTACAGGGATCGTGTTGACCTAATGTCAGTAGTGCTGGTCAGCGTCACAATGCGCACTTTGATAACGATACTTACGTTGAGTCTCAATAGGGTTATGAGGTCTGTGGCAATGCTCTCACCGAATCCGTATGTAGGTCCAAAGTGGCCGTTGGTATTACCGGCTGAATTAGAATAAATGATCCAGATAAGGCTCCTTAGCGGTGAGGATCGTGGATACCAGTCAAGCATAGCAAACTCACCAGCCCAGATATACTGCGCTGCGATCTGGGAAATAGCGTCCTCGAACTGGGAAGGACTGAGCGTAACAGAAGGGTCCGCGCTCGACTGCGTTGCAGACGCCGCGATACCCGCAGTTGCATTTATGCCGAATAAGGACATTGTATATCTTCGTCAGAGGTCAAGAACTCAAACTGATTGATAACACATGCAACCATGGGACGTACATATCCATGGGCGTGAAAGGATATCCTAAACTTGAAAGGTAATCTGTATCAACGCTGGCGACGTCGCTGGTGAGGGCAGCCGATATCTACTGGGAATTCAGTGGGTGACAAACATCGAGGAACATGGTAATTTATACCTCGTTCCCGAGCCCACTCATGCCACTAGGTGACCAAATTTGCCACGACTGCGAATCTGTCGATTGAGGTAGGCTTGTGCTCGCAAGAGCATCGTTTTGGACGTCCAAAACGTCCAAAGCCGTCGTCGCGTTCAGCGAACATGCCACGATGTATGTGGTTGTGTTCGACCACGTTTCGTTCCCTCCTGTAAATAACGTCAGACACAGTAATGTGTCATCCGTTCAGAGAACGAGCAGACCTGGTGGGGTGAATATCCAATTTATGTTAACACTCACGACGTTGTCCGGCGAATTATCAAAGTTGACAGCGGTGGTCACCAAGTATACTAGGTAGCCGGCACACCCCGGGCACTCAGTCTGGTTGAAGAGTTAGCCATGTTTCAGTCATGGAAAACCAATTTTTTCCAACCGATGTTAACTCGCTGTCATTGCAAAGAGGTCCTTCCCCCAGGAACATGACCATGTCTTTCCCTGTGTCCGAGTTAGACTTTATTTGTCAAGCTCAAAGATTCTCAAAAAGACTCACAAATAGTTGGGAGAACAGTGATATTCACAAGCCCAAGGGTGGGTATGATAGTGCTGATCCACCCCGAGCCGAGAGAGAGATTAGAAAGCAAACCACAGTTGGCGTCAATGGTAGTGGCGTTGACGGTCGCATTTATAGACGTCGAGTCCACTGACGGCGTGTCATAGACTGTACTATTTAGTAATCCTTTGGTGGAAAGGCTGGGTAGTTGATTGAGCGGTACTATCGGAGATAGTCCAGTCCAATTATACGAGGTATTGCAGAAAGAAGCTGGCCAAGCCAGTGTTGACTGCACAGTATTGTTCTCGCTACTGGAAAACGCTTCAAACCGCATGATGGTCGTCGACGAGACGTGTAGGATCAATATACAAACATAATACGTCGTGATCGCGAGCGTCGTCCGAAGCGACGCTGTAACCTTGGTTTGTTGCCAAAGCCCAACAAACGCAGAGCCAATCCCCGTCCATGCTTGCGAGAGGTCATGGACGCACGTGAGACTTTGTTTCCGCATCACAGCCCGAGAGACTGCTAGTTGTTGGGTCATGAAGACCAATATCAGAGTATACACCTTTTCACCGAGCGTCAATTTCACTAGTCGTGTTTTATTTTGAGTTAGAAACTGGACTTACGACATAGAATAGTTGCAATGATACCGCCAATGCTGTCGTTGACACGTCGTTACTCGATCGAAGGAGGATTCGGTGCTCAGGATGGTATATCAACATCAACAACAGTACGAGGTGAAGAAGAATGAAGATCGCATGCAGTAAATAGCACCAAGGACGCCGAGATGATGGGATGAGCGAAAGGGCGCGAGTTCGGCCCTGTGACTTGTGCCGCTGCGTGGATGTCCGAGTCCCTGATATACATAATTGCCGGTCGTCAGTTACAAGCGATATTTACGACATTCGAATGAACTCGGACGATACCATGTGTCGTATCTTCAAATTCG